>DWFV01002265.1:0-10055 GCA_018246775.1 Parelbella machaon machaon | reverse complement strand
GGCAGACTATGGCCTTAACCCTCTCAATATGAGAGGAGACCTATATTCCAACAGTGGAATGACAAATGGGTCGATTAATATTATTTATTATTATTATCTTGTCATTTCGAATATCAGAATTAATTATAAATGTAACTTCATACACCGCGCACAAATCCAGACTCCGAGGTACTAAGAATCTCGATTTAGAAAACTAAATATGTATATTTTTAAAATAGACGGTTCTTAAAAGCACAGACAACACTTGTGTTTTACGCACTTTTTATATACAACTATTAGTTTTACTTTGGCTGTGAAGTAACTGTAATTAATAAGTTAGTACATGCACATAATTTCATTACGTCAACACAATACAGCTACGAACAGGAACAATAATATGAACTCCCCAGTTCACCCAAGAACAATCTATAGTTAGACTTACGAGTACCTACACACAGTGTAGCTACAGACGTCGACAGTTGCGAAAATGGTACAGCGTATTATAAATACACTACCGGTAAGATAATTCTCCGCGTTTCCATCAGCCGAGCGGTTTGGAGACCAGTTCGCATTGACAACATTCCGCCGCTGTCCTTATCTGGTTCGCTTCACTTGAGCCGTTTCGTTTGCCACTTTGTTTTATGTTGAACAAAGTGATTTAGATCGAAATCTTGCGTGTCGGATCTTCTGATCCTTGCAGACGCATTCGGATGTTTTCTACGTGTTATGTACTTTCTTTACGTGCTTTTAAATATTAAGCACACAACAGTAATAACGTAATACAAAGAAAATTTCATCATATTTCTTATTGCTTTAAAAAGTGTTTTAATTAAAGCGATGAAGTCATATTTTTAATAATACGTCAATATTGACCTACGATTTAGTTTGGTCGCTGTGATTTGGCTTTTGATATTTTGAGAGAAAGGTAAGTACAGAAATATTACGTAGAAATTTAATAACTCAATATTGAACATAGAAAATAATGCTTAGAAGAAAGAGATGGTATAAATAAATAAGCTGTCTCAATAAAAAGTATGTCATCGGACAAAATTTAAACTTAAAGTGACGAAAGGACACTATTTTCAAGGTCACACATATTTAGATGTGGCAAATAGTCAAATCAATGTTTTTGTTATTGTCAATTTGATTCATCGTTAAGGAATATGTTATGATTCACGCATTCAAGATACAATGGACCCGCGTACACAAGGTTCACGCCCACTCCAAAATATCTTTACGATAACATACATACACAGAACCAAAATGGAATTTTCCAAAAAAAAACTTTTTTACCATTTTTAGATTTCCAATCTGATCGGCTAATGGCCCGTTTGGTGCTCAAACCAAGAACCTCAACCTTAATATTATCTGTGGAGATATTTACGACGGGATATCATTAAACTGATATAATGTTAATGAACTAAAAGGGAAAATGTTTGATCATTAGAAATCCTAAAAAATCTATACATATAAATAAAATTGAAATATTGAAATAATAGCTTTTTAAATAATGTACATCAAATTACATACGGGATATAGTATAACAAAAACGCATTTTTTACTTTGTCCGTCTCTCTGTTTGTTTGTTCCGGGTATTCTCCGAAACGGCTGTACCGACATCGACAGGACTTTCACTGGCGATGTTTGTGTATTTTATTTTAGAAAAGTTTTAGGGTTCCGTATAAAAAAATTAAAACCCAAAAATGCAATAAACTCACGCGAATGGAGTCCCGGGCACGGCCAGTACCAAATAAAAAGTATTTTAACATTTGACAATAATCAATTTACATATCAGATAGATGTTACTTCTATAGAACAAAATAATAGAAAGGAAGATTTCTTGAGCCATGAAAAGTAATAATTACACAGTTTTAAGCAAATTCAATCGATCTGTCTCTGCGTTTGAACGTTCTATAAATAAGTACAGAAATCTGATACAGGTTTCACTATCGAGTTGGTTAACACCTGAGTTATAGCATTTGCGTCGTTTTGGTGTAAATGTGCAAATCTGTAACGATGAATGTTGCTTAAGGTGTTCAAAATCTTGAAACCTGGAGATTTTGCGCTGTTTACTAATATATCAAGATGCTGTGCGCAGTGATGCTGTCCATTCAGAAGCCCATATTACACAAGTACACGCAGAAAGTACATACACTGAACGACTGCGCCAACACCCTGATCCAGAATATTCATTATTCAGACATTATCTGGCCCATTGGTCTAGTGATTAGTGAACGTGGCCACTGAGCCGAGGGTCGTGGGTTCAGATTCCTCGAATATAAGAGTTAATTTTTAACGACTAGACTGATGCTGTTGTTTACGGTAACGTAATGCACCCTTAGTCCGTATTGTTTTCAGAGTAAAGGAATTGGGATGATGATACTTTTAAGAATATCTGTAGGTATATGGCAATATATTTTACATGAGATGGGATGTAAAGTATGAATAAATTATATGTAGGTAGGTATAGCAGAAATGACATATTTTACAAAAACGACAAATAACACTTGCTACGGTCTAAAAATTTAAAGGTAATTACACACAATCCGTGTTCATCCGAACCGGTATCGGCGTTTGGCTGTGAAGATTTAAAGTACCAATTAATTTTAGAAATAAAAAAAAATAATGTAATCACAAGCGGAAAAGCATGACCGGCAGTAACTAATTTATATATTAAAGTCACGATTTTCTTTAAACTTGAGGAACTGGGTGTAACAAAAAAATTGATTAACATCATTGTTACGTTTTTAAACCAGTTATGTTACTCGTATAAAATCTTACTTTAATACTCGTGAACTCATAACCAATCTCATAGTTTGTCTATTCAGCCTTCTTTTAAGTGGTCCCTTATTCAATTATTGAAAACCAATTAATTTCGATGATGTCTTCATTAGGACGCCGTTTAAGAGGCAGTTAATTGAGGCTCAAGAGATTTTTTAAAGTATTTAATACATACATATAAATAACATTAAAGATTTATTTTGTGTACTGTGATTTTGAAAAATGGACCCTTGTAAGTTCCATGAAGCTATTTGTACATTACCTACTGAAAACCAAACGAGGTATTTATGTTTTTTTCGTTCGTTCGTTAATTTCCGTCGTTAGGTCGTTAATTTTGGCAAGATTTTCATTAGCTAGTAAAACAATCAGAGAATAATTTAGGCCAAAATCGAAGGCAAAATGTAAATACGAGTATATCTTTGATAGTCTTGTATTTATACTATATGCAAAATGAAAAAATCACAAATCGCTAATATTATATAAATATATTTTGACAACACTCGGTCAAAATATCAACTAATAGTATCAAGCAAATATATTTTGACATAAATACTTGTGTTGCCACCTACTCGTTTTACCTGACACTCTTATTTATTGACAGAAATAGCACCTTGTCGATGATTAAAAAGAAAATATGATATTTATGGCAAGCGACAGTGAAATAGTATACGTTGGAAAGAGACAACGAATGTAGTATATAACTTTACGATACGTCAGAAGAAAACAGACTTACGTTTCGTATTTCACCGCATCGTCACGCACGGGCCACTCGAGAAAGCCGCTGGGAAAAGCGCTTGCGTCTAATCGATGCGTATTCTTTATTTCACACGAATGTTTCTTACAAGTTGCACGTTCTAATTTAGACTCTACCATCATTAATTTTAGATGTACTATTGCATAATAAGTTCAGCGTTCGTCTCGAGCGAGTATTGTACTGTCTAAATTAAAACGTAATTCCATTTAACGCATGTAACGCTTGTAATTGTAGTTCGGTATTGTTTGTAAGAATGTGTACACGATTTTTCACTTACAATGAAAAGCATACGTTTAGGTACGGCTTGGTCATCTATAGACAACGTAAGGCAAATGTTAGGACCTTTGCCCTCGGTTTCAGCAACAACAGAGAGTGTGTTGTTGCTCTAATTACTACGATTGTTGGCTTAAAGATGGTCCAAATACGTAACATTTGTGTCTGACAGAACAACTTGTCATGTTGGATGAAAAACGGCTAATTTTATACTCAAAGTTCACACAAAACATGTTCATATGTACGTGTACATACATATAACTGATACTAGATGATTTAACTCGTCTAGACTGACATACAATCTACATTGAGATTTACAGCAACTATAAATTATAATTTATTAAAAATCATTACAATAAGAAATCTATCTCGACCCGTTTATCGTTTCACTGTTGGAAGATGAATATCCTTTCAGAGATAAATATAACAATAGATGGTAAATAGATGATTTTACAAAACAAATAATCATTCATTCATTCAATAATCATTCAAATAACTATTTGTCCTACACGGGACTCAAAATTAGAACCCCGGGCTTAACAGTAAGGTGCACGAATTACTGAACCAACAAAGCCATTAATACATTCCAGGCATTAAACTTTTCGACCTCAAGAACGTTCTAATGAATCTGCTTTCATATTGCTTAATTTATTAATGTACCCATAATTATTATCACTACTATCATTAAATCATTGTTACGGGTGATTTAAATCACTATGTAACACTTATTCACAATAGCTTTGATAGAATATAATTCATTGATTACGTACTGGCAATATATGAAGGCTGCGAAGTCTAATCAGTCTCAATGGAAGTGCTGGCTAACGGTACTTAGCCGACGTAAATGCATCCGTAAAACTGCAGTCTTAATACGCATATAAATAATCTATAAGATCCTTAGAGATTTTTCATGTGAATAATATGGGAATTGTCTCGCATATAAACACGTCAGTAGGAAATTGAAAAATGCTCGTTTTCATTCCAATTTCGTTTGTCCTATGTTTAGGGTTAAGTATCTGATATATACTAATTTTTGGATATCCACATTTAGTGTATTTTATGTACTCTATCTACGGCATAAATTGTTTCACTATATACTTCGATACATAATTTGTTTCCAATATTAGTATAATGGTTAGTAACTTGACTATTGGGCCAGAAGTTGGATACAAAATGATGACATAATAAAAATATTTACACGTAAAAAAATTTGCGATTGTATTGTCTGTGTGTACTATCATAAATTGTGCAATGATTAGTACTGTTAATAAAGTTCTCAATTATTATGAATTACAAGGACGAATATCAAAGGATTCGATTAACCGAATGCTTGGCGAACAAATTGTACCGCTTTGTCTTTGAGACACTATAGGAAGGCCGTGCAATCCTAATGTAATAACCTAGACGTGGAACAGGCTCTATCGATGAAAGGCGTAATGTCAATCATACCGTCCGTTCAAGGGGACGTCACTGTCCAAGTGCTCTGATCTTGCAATGATAAATGTTCTACAAACAATCGGGTAAGTATTTTAATAAATACCTAAATGTATTAATAATAAAGCCTTGATGGATTAGCTAAGAGTTAGAGAAATATGCTAGTATCAGGAGTTTAATATTCAAGCTGTTGTGAATCTGCAGGGAGAGAGATTAAAGCTATATTTTATTAATGACTAATTTGGAATGCTTTATGTGCCAGTGTGGGTGCAGCACATCTTGCAGAAATTAAGAAATCAGTACGGATATTAAGATAGGTGCTATAGTGCCTTACTGGAGTTGTACCTAACACAAAATAGGTTTTAGGATGTATGGTATTTAACAAAACCTGTTTATTTAAATCATAATCTCTTGGGCATACTATTTGTAATGCCGATCTACTTTATACTGTCCCGGGTTCAAATCTCGCAAGTGTTTACTATGTAAGCATTTGTGTAGTACTTGTAACGCATCGGAGCACAAGAACTCTTATAGTGGAGCTATAAGATATAGTATTATTTTTTTAAATAATGTTTTGTATTAAATTTATTATGATACTGATTGTTTATACACCCGTTCATGGATAGTTCATTACCATACACGATATTAATTATAGATATATTACCTATATATGGAAGTACGTATTAAATTTAAAATGTCAAAGAGCTATAGCAACAATCGCCATAACAATATGGAATAACAAAATTAACGAATCACCAAGATTCTTTTATGTATTATAACAAAACACAGTAAAGCAAAATACCAACATTGAAGACCAAAACGCCTATTATCTCACCAACTTTCAAGAACAAAATGACAATTGAAAATAGTCCTTATTACATTGCAGTTGAGTCCACATCAAACGCAGACATAAGGTGGTTTTCGATCAGATGTTATCAACGAGGTTATCCAGCGGAAGAGTGCAGAATAGCAAACCCAGCGATCTCTGATACAACTTGACATTCTAAACGGAATTAGTTTAATGCAATCTGAACTTAGCGCGAACGTAATAAAGTTTATTATCACATGCACATCTAATTGTAATGTGATTGCAAGAAAAACAAGACCCTGGTTTTTAAATTAATGTAATACATAGGTTACTTCATTTACGATTCCTTAGAATGAAAAACAATGAGCAGTGAATGTACGCGTACAATTCATAAGAAAATCTTATGAAACTATTTATATTTTACAAGAAGCTACACAATTATATTACCTCCCAATTTAATCATTCTTACAGTATCTTTCATCCCGGAGCTGTGAGAAGGTTGGACCTAACCCCAAGCAATTCTATTAAGAAAATATCAGTTAGGTTAATATTTATCAAATTTTCGATTAACAGAAGCTTACATAGAATTGAATCCGTCTATCTGGAGCTTTTAAATCACAAAATGTACAAATTTTTCTTATCATAGCTTACTGTATGTCCCCAAAGGTGTAGGCAGACAAGTGTGGTGCTCTCACATTTCACCTTTTACGTTATACGTCCCATAGAATAGGGGTGACACTATTACCAACCATAATATAAAGTAAGATATAAATATTTTTCATCTAATCAGAAAGGAAATTACTCAGACCGTATACAATTACAACCTAACCAATTAAATGATTATGCAAATATTACCAAATGAGCAAATAACCACATTACAACCGAGAAATAATTTAATTTAACAGCTTATTATCCAACTCCGACGAATACAGCGTTACGAATTCCTGAGCAATTAAAACATATTTGAAATCTTGTGTAATTATAATATATTAAGTACGAAAAAGCTCAATAACTTATAAATAACGCACACGCCACTTACAGTACCCAATCATTTATCATGATTGTAAACGATTTTTCCATTTATCCACGTTTAACACGACCTTAATAAGTACACGCGGTTAATTGGGCATTAGTAAACCACGAAAAGAAACTTCAATTATAAAGATAGCCATAATTACATTCAAATCAATTGGCATACGCTTAGAGTTGCCATGTTCTTCTACTCGAAACAGATAAGCGGTAAGCTATAAGTTGTTTTATGGCAAGCACAAATTATAAAAGCAGTAGGAGACAGTACATACTTTCACTCCAGTTCTACAGACTTGCGGCTTTTCCTGCGTTCATCAGTCTCTTCAGACAAGCACGCCGGATTTGAAGACTGAGTCTCACATCAAATTAAAACAACCATCGGTCACCCATAAGAGCAGAACGGTTAATGTAATAACTTCGGACACCTCCACACATGGTCATCTGACACCAAACTGGACAGAGCCTGTGCTACGGTAGCCAGACAACTAATATCTACATATAAGTATACATATTTATATTAATAGATAATTGAGACATTAAGATTTGATGTGATTGTTTCCACATAAAATCGTCACGACTCGACTGTTTTTCATCGGATTTTTCTTACGATCACCTGTGAAACGTTTAAAGTCCATAATAAATGGCACAACAGCTTAAAGTCACTGATTTACTCCCATGGTACTGGCTGGCAATAATTTAATCATCGAAATTCGAAGTTTAAATTTGATTTTTAAAAAAATCTGCTACTATTAATTTGCTAACCTTTTATCGCTTGCGGTCATACAACTGCAGTTTGTCAGCGATTACGGATTTGTTAAAATATGTTTACTGCTCAATGTTTCTCAAGTTATGTCCTCGTGGAGTATTAAATAATCTGTTTCGACACTATGATAGCAGCGTTGATTTATTGTAACAGCCTATTGTTACACTTATCTGTATTACATGGTATAACTCCTGCAGTCCTACTAATCAGATTGTACTGTCCGAATGATTGGCTTATTGCCAGGTAATAAAGGAGATAATTATTTTAATAAACAAGAATTTCGCTTGTGTTTACGTTTCATTTACTGAGTTTCATTGTTTATTAATAAGTTTCATTGGTATTAAAAAACCTAATCACGGACGAGTTGATTAATTAGACCTTCTCGTTTTGACTCGTCTTGTCATCCAGCCTTCTCCGCAATGTGTTCCGTGTTCTATTTTTAAGCCTCCCTCTGATGAATTCTATTAACTTATAGTTGGATAGAGCCTGGATAGTTGTATATACATATGTATACAGCTTTGTATATGAATCTGTATGTACATCTATATTAAAGAGCAGAACTTTATTTAATATTAATTATTACACTTGTCATTGTTTAATTTACGAAATAAAACTACGATGGTTTACTATGTATTTGTTTTAATACTTCGGTGACCTTAGCCAATGATGTATGAATGGATTTGTATGAGATATTCAATAGATACCTACAAATTTATTTACAAGGGTTTTTAAATGCTAATTTATTTTAATGCGTTTATTGCAAAAAGATGCTTGAGCGCTGTCAGAAAACAATTGAAATATAAAAATAGACTTTATTGAAATACGCTAAAGGCCTAGTTTAAATACGGCTACCATCTGCTCTGTTGTCTGAGCCAGTCTATTTGAAAGGATCGATATCGTACCCGAACTTCATACGTTTTTCTCGTAATTGAATGTCATTTAGGTAAACAAAGGATAACAAAAATAATTATAAGTGATCACATTTATCAATCACTATAATTGTTAGTAACGAATTAAAACAAGATGTTACACAACAATACGGGCAAATAAAACATCATGCAAATACCCAGGCCATAAACAAACATTTGTCACTCATAGCCAGTTTTTCCTGACGGTCAATGCGCATTACCATCAATACCTTCATCACCGTAAATAACGTAAATGAATAAGCTGGCTTGTTGATTAGTGGTCTTGCTGAGCTGCGAGTCGACAGTTCGACTCCCACCTGGGCCAAAAATTTGTGTGATAAAAAGATTTGTACATCTTAGTTAGGATTTAAGTATTATCCTGAATCAATGTATAAAAATGTATATATGAACGTATATCTAGCATCTGTCTAGTCACAATAACTAGCTCGGCTTATTTAGGAATCAGATGGCTACGTCTGAATTGTCCCCGAGTTATTATTGGAAGCTAAAACGTGATTATTAAAAGCGTCTAACATTGAAGACACCGTACAATGATAACGGAGTTCACCTCGTATGCTAGTTCGTATACGAGTCTGTTATGTATAGAATGGAACGCAGACACCAAGGTCGCTCGCACGAGGATCGACAAACATTCCAAAACACATTTACATCGAATTTCGTCCGTTTTGCGATTTAAACAAATACCCACATACGTCAAAACTTTGTTTTCAAATGTTAATCATAAATATAATGGTTACATTCTGAATTCGTTCATTTTTAATCGGCCCATTTTGTTATGAGGAAAACAAGCATTTGCACGTCGAAATTTCTGGAACCTTACCAATTTATTGATATATTGTTTTCGTTCTGTTTTAAAGTTGAATTTTAAAGTTATTATTGATTGAATTGATTTAAAAAAATACCCTGAGTTTATTAAAATAATAGTTTGATAGTTTATTAAAAAGATAATGCAGTAATAATAATAATATATAGACAAAACATAATGATTCGATTACTCGTAGAGTTAATTACATTAAATGACATTCTATAATGGAAATTATGACAAATACATAATGTATTTAAACATAATTGATTATCCTTTATTCGGAAGATTCTTGTTCCTCAGAGTACGTGGTTGGCTTTATTCAGTTATATTCAAGACAATGAAACCATGTACGGTTCATTTCAATAATAGTTTCATTTGCCATTTTATTGAATTGCATTAATTTTGACATTTAAAACTTACTATCATTTTAGTTTATCGACAGATTAATTTGAATATTATTGATTTTAACATCCTAATAATTAATAATGAATACAAAATCT
>DWFV01002264.1:0-10056 GCA_018246775.1 Parelbella machaon machaon | reverse complement strand
ATTAATATGAATATAATTAAGATACTTTCATGTTCCTTCTTGTATTATTTGTATATTTTTACGAATGAATACGTTATTTATTTTATTTTATTTTTGGATGCGAAGAGCTGAAGATCGAGCTCAGTGGCGTGCCATTGGAGCAGCCTATGTTTAACAGTGGATGAAGTAGGCTGATGATGATGATGATGATGACGTTATTTATAAAGAATATGATGAAACCTATAGGAGATGAGTATCTTCTTTCTTTGTAGACGATTCTGTTTTATATGTACACGTTTATCTGCCACTATTTATGGATAACTCCTTCTCAAGTCACAAGTTTGCGATAAGAGGTTTCTTTAGAACTGAGCGGTATCTACCTTTGTACAGATCTTTTTACATTAATTTTTTTCTACTTAAAATTTGTGTATATAAATAATTAAATAAATAAGTAAATGCCAACAAAAAGAGATATAAACTTAAGAAATTATCCAAGAAAAAATATCAACGGATTTCAACAGTGGTTAAACTAAACCAAAAAAATGTAACATATAAGAGAGACAAGCAAAATATCCCTTCGCATTGTTTCATAAAACATATTCCAGTTTTAGTAAAGGGGAGCAATATCCCTTTGAAGGTAACAGTTTCGGATTAAAGTTCCAACGGAATTTAACGCGACAGATATTTCGGATTCTTGCGAAAGGTGCTCTTCGGATAAGGGGATAAGAAAGTAGATTTTTTTTTCCGTTATCAATACGTGGATAAGATTATTATTATATCAGCACACCATGGCCGTTACGGAGTAGGTAGAGAGAACCGAATTTTAAATATTTGTATCCTTTCGTACCTGATGTGGTTCGCCTACAATGTTCTCTAAAAAAATATCAGATAATATTTTTGTATGGTCGCAGCAATATTCAATTTTCATTTATAGCAGTCTCTTTTAAAATAAAATTGTGATGTCCATATGGATCAAGAAAATTCTCACTACAACCTTGACAGCATTGTCACCTGGTATATATTCTTAGAGAGGAATTAAATTAATTGGGGATAGTCACCCGCTTTTCCACAGCTGATAATTGATTTGAAAAACATCGTGCCTTGTAAATTCTCTGTACAAAATTTACGGAACCTTAGAATAGCAATAAATACAGTTATATCCTGTACATCATTTACACTCCATTAATAAATCAAACGACATCCAATTTAAAAGGACGTCCAAAATCCTCCTCGTCCATGTACCAGTATAATAGCGAATCCTTAGTACAATAATTGAAAAGAACCAAAAGAAATACTGTTTAAAGATTACGATGCTGATTTTTTAGGCATTCTTCAGAATACCCTTTGTACTTATTTGTCAATTTACATGGGAATAAAAAAAAATAGCTACAAAGTTCTTCGATGGAGATATATAATATAATAATTATTTAGTCAACACTTTTACACTGTTAGGTCCAAAAATCAGTTATTTACAAAGGAGATAAAAAGTAAATATCCACTTCCCATTACATCATAGAGTAGAATATGTGAATATAATTAGATCAAGATAATATTAATGCGATTTTTTTTATATTTAAGATGTTAGGCGGCTCATACACTCTGTTGAAAGAAAAGAATTGTCGGGCTTTTTTCTTTTGACCTTTTTATCATTTCACTGTTGGAATGTGGGTCTCCTCTCATGATGAGAGGGTTAGGGCCATAGTCTGCCACGCTGGCCAAGTGCTGTGAAACTTTATATAGATAAATTAATTGACATCGAATCACTCTTGTATCTTGGGAGTGATGGAATGTTGTCAATAAAAGACAGTGTCATGACTTGTTTAACACTAGAGGCCGAAAATATTTTAACAGAAAAACCCTGTAGGCGATATGAGTCATATTTTGTAAAATCTTCCCGTGATGCAATTTTGAGTGAATCATTTTACAATGTACTTTGCCTCTTTGTGAAGAAAACAACACAATCCGTTTAGTTTCTTTTAAGTGTTATGTCTTGTAGTTTTATACAGCATTTTCATTTTTAAACTGGCAAGCTGCCAGTTAGTTTTCTTTGGATATTAAAATTAAAATGTTTACAACTGTACCCGTTTAATGATCTTCTTTTAATGTGTTTGTAATATTGAGAATTATGCTTCAAATTCAGTCATAGTTCGATTCCCAAGATTTTATGGTCTATGGCTTGAGCTCTAACGTTTGATAGCAATAGTTTTTCAGCTCTAAATCATCAATGTGAGAAGCGGTCGATCTAACAAACTCCTTACAAAACCCCTATAGTAGTCCCTTTTGAAGGAAACAATTCCAAATTATAGTTTCTAAGGAATTTAACGCATCAGATATTAAGGAATCTGGGGCAGCATGTTCCCCAGGAAAGGTCCCAAGTATTAAATTGTAACATGTCTCATTATGTCCCTTTCGTAGCTCTTGCATTTTCAAATCCTTAATCGGAGGGTTTATATTATATTTTGAAGGGACAGAAAAAGAAATGATAGTAGTGGTGATCAAATCCTAAAAAGCTTGTCTCTTTACATAGGATTGTGGAGTAAAATCAAGTACAGTGACACATTAAATTTATAAAGAGATTTATTGATAGGTCTTATAAAACGCGCTTTTATTCTGAAAGACTTTTAAGGGGACCTTTAACATGAAAAACGTTCATCCCTTTCGGAGTTATTCTGACCTTCGGTCGATAGTATAATCTTCAAAGTAAAGAGAGTTTAACATTGGAGCCATAATGTATTGTATACACGATAAACATATTACATAATAATGTTTTAGGTAGATGTGGATTTTGTGGATAATATTTTCAAATTAGTATTTTAAGATGATTTTTAAAATTACAATGGTATTTGTATTCTTAATTTTTACCATTATTTTATCTCCGGTCTTTTTTCGTTATTTGGTAACCGTCACTCCAGTACGATGTTAGTCTTCTATTAGTATTCTAGTAGAATTCTCTTTAGGCAAATATGTAGACAGAATTTCCGTCCTATAATGTTTATGAATGAAATTAGTAAATTCTTGGTATACTCACGTTAAGAGTTTATGAAGATATGTTAATGATAACTGTTCTATTACTTTAATATACAAATTCTTTTGTCAAAGAATGTACTACATTTTTAGTACGATTAATGGAAGCAATTTACGTGTAAAAAATGTTGCGTTTAAATAAAAAATAAATCGATTCGAAAACTAATACAGGAGCTGACAGCATGACAACATAAATCAAAAAATATGTGGCAGCCATCAAATTGCCCAATTTATTTTCTCTGTCGGAAGTCTTCATGTTTGAAGGACGGAAGGTTACTGTGACAAGGTACAAGCCGGCTTCAATATTTAGTTTTTATCGTGAGCACAAGTTTTTGATGGATAAACAAGTAATTATTAATTTGATGATAAAAATATACAGACTGAGCCTAATTGACGCCATCTTGGTTTGTATAATAAGCCTGCCAGTGACTGCCTGTCAATCGAGCTCGATAATATAAATTATTCTTTTTTCAAATAATTGAAAATAACACAATTTGCAATTTATTACGATCTTAAAAAATAATGTGATGTGGTTTGTTTATAGAACTTTAAAAATGTTTAAATTTGGAATCGGCCGATGATTCGAAGTTCGTGTATTCCCGTTACTTTCATAACTTGTGTTATTATTTATTATATGAATGACTGCAGCCAATATTGGCGCAATATTCAATTTCCAGATGAGGTGTTCGGACAATTTATAGTTAAGCGTATAAAGAAATCTCAAGAAGGTCTCTTCAAGAAAAACTTCGAGATTAAAATACTTTTACATAATAGTTTATTCACGAAAACATTATACAAGTTCATAAAAACCAAAAGTAAGACTACTATTCTTGTGATTAAGAAATTCTTAAACTGCAGGTATGTGATTATATTGTGATTTGTAATAATTATTAATTTATAATAATTACGTAATTATTACGTAACCGGTGTGCTAAAATGTCCGCAGTGTGTAATTCGTTTGAATCCAATTTGGGGACAGTTTTTTAAGGCACTTTCTCTCTCAAGATTAATTGCTTCCTAATACCATAAGGTATTAGAAGGTTTAATTTATGGGCCTAATATATAAATATTAGGCCCACAAATTAAACCAAAATGTTGTGACAGATGCGCATTGAATGATGTTGGTTGATACTTGTAGATTTCTAAAGTCTTTAGAAATAATAATGAGGTTCCATTATTACGGATAATGATTGGCCCGGGCAGCCCGCCCGCCAGCGTCGTCGGTCGGTCGAGAAATGTCAATTACTCTGAAATGAGATGAATGCTGGGGGGATGAATACTTATATGTATATATTATATGACAATAATATTTGTCTTTATTCTTCTATTGCTAGTACGTGAATATAATTATTAATTTACGGCCACTTCAGGATTCTTACGGGGTAAGTAGGAGACACATATGTATATAATAATATGTGCTTGTAGTGTGGAATTCTATGTATGCCTACGACGTTAATGAAAATTGTTTTTATTACCTAAGTGTTTTATGTCGGTTTGTCTATTGTTTACGTATTACGTAGAAGTAACAGGAGTGTAAGCAAGAGTTTAATATACGTTTTTGGATATATAGGGGCAGACCCATATTTATTAGTAATGTTGCAACATGTAAGCACAAAATTACCACCACACTAATGTTTTAAAACGTTAAAAATAACATAAAAAAATAACTATAGATACTCTAAACGTCTTCAACGAAAAACTAGAAACAAAACTTTCGTGAACTTGGACTAGAATATTTCATCGAAAATTATCTCAGGTATGGATGAATATTTTTAAATTATTCATTTTCGCTATCTCAGCTCGGTTTCGGTATCAAAGAAAATATTACCAACTTCAGTGGCATCAAATAAATTAGTTTTCTGAATGTAATTTTTCGTATCGGAGCCAACTTTTATTTTAAGGGAGAATCACATCGGCTCCGTTCATTCGTGTCCCGATTACTTTATACTTAGCGAAGTATAATGCATTATTTATACAATAAGTTAGATCAATGTTGCCAGTCAGATTAAATTATGAAGAACATTATAAGTTAAACAAATTAATCCATCAATTTTCTTCTCAAACAAAAAAGCGTCTGAGGCTTATTTAATCATAATTTTCACCATTATTTTTTAATTCTAATAACATTAATATCAATTGTTCATGGCTCTTACGACGTTGTAAATTACAAATGATTGTATAGTTACAGCCAAGTTCGGTTAGCTCTTGGCATGTGGTCACTTGTGAAATACTCGTGTGGTTATGAATAATTGTGTGTTTCAGAAAGGACACATAATATTTGGTGGTCATTCGAAAATTTGGTTAGAAGAATAGTGGTTTAGACAGCTATCGAATTTCCACTAGCGAAACATTAACGAGTTGGAGTTCGAGAAATACAGTAATTACATAATCCTTTCATTCCAGTAGTTGATCCTTGAATCTTATTTTAACAATTTTATACACAAAGAAAATCACAATAGGAAAAATTACAAAACAAATGATGTACAATGGCCTTTAAAGTGGCAATTAATTCCTCCTTTCCTTCTCATTTCGAGAGGAAACCCAATATTAGAACGACAAAAGGGTTGATTATGATGATTTCTACTTTGAATTTGAGATCATGACCTGGTTTAATTACCATTGTTTATATATATAACATTGTGTATATTAATAAATTTGACAGTTAACAATCTCATAAACTGTTACCCATAATGACACACTGCTCTAATCCGGATTAGTGGATACCCGGGTTAGTTGTTATCCGGTTGTAGTATAAGTTTCTGGATCTCGGTTAAGCCCCATAAACTTATAGTTCGTAACACACAAACGCCTCAAGGCTTCTAGTTTATATTATGGAGACGGTCAATAATGTTAATACATCTGTTGTATCATTAATAACGTGGTAAAACATTTTCCTCGCAGCAGAAATTAATTCAGAGAATCGTCAAAAGATCTTCCTTGATGTTAAGCGGCACACGAACATTAGCTAGGCGATTGATACTAAAATTGTTTTGCACTAAAAATTTGGGGGCGCCGTAGTAAACGCGCCAAGTTTATCTCAGTGTTTGAACATAAGTTTTCTAGTTGATTTGTCTCTACCCTGTGTACCATGTTACATTTTGAATGGCAGAAAATGTCACTTGACAGTAATTTCACTTGTGTTACAAATTTATTACAAAGGTATCATAGATTAATACTTTAAAGATGTAAAGATTTCTTTAAAGTAGATATGAATAGTTTAAATTGAAATTCAAATATAAAACTTTGATTTCAATGCAAAAACATAACAAACAAACAGAAAAATCTACTAAGACATTTTTTCTTTTGAGTCACTTACTCTATTCATACAAATATTTCCTATGCTTCTGTAAATTAATACGCAGCAACGATAAAGGTTTTTAATTTTCTGTAAATTTCATGAAGCGACGTTTTGCCAGACAGAAATTACTTGCTAATCGCACATTGAGCGACCATAGATGCTGACCATACAACGAGATAATGGCGATAACGAAACAGTTGCTTAAATCATAGATTAAGCTTCTATAAATGAAGATACGTGCATATTATATATGACTAAGCAATGAGCTAGTGATAAGTGATTATGATTGCTTACAAGGTGGTCGTGGTTTCCATTTTCGACTGAAACAAATAATTGTTTGAGGAGCACAGGTGTTTGTTTTGAGTCTACCTGTAATAGCATCTATATAAATATATAGTTTTATATTTATATGCATATGTGCACTCTATACAGATCTGGTTACCAAGGCACAGGTTCCGTCTAGTTTGTGTCAAATGACTGTGTGTGTTTTATCGTACGAGAGGTCTTGCTTTTGAATTCCGGCTCGTTGAGATTTTTTAAAATATATTTACATTCGTATAGTATAGCAGTTACTTGTCGTTAATACAACAGGCCCCTTAAAAGAAATTCGTTTTCGATATCATTCCTCGAGGACCCAATCAAATTGAATGTTCTTAAGGAAAGTAATTTATTTGATGAATTCATACATCTTGCGGTTGGGTATGTAGGTATGTACTTGGAGGATAATTAGGTGTAATTGAATTTGATTTTTTTTTAATTGACGCTCCATATTGAAATAGTATATGGTAAGTATAAATGGTGTGGTTTTACCCTGACATAATGGCAGTTAAACTTGGCTGCTAGCACTAAATTAAAAAGTTAAAAAAGTAGTTTCTCTAAAGGCAGGATATCGATAAAAAAGGAAAGAGACTCGCATTTCTAATTATTATCAAGGAATTACTTAAAGCCATACCAATTACAGATCACTTTACATTTGACGTTGTACTTTTGACTACCACTTTGACACTTTTCATTTGACATTTTGAAATACATAAATATGTACAATAAACAACGTCTTTCGTCAAAGAAAACATTAGGTGCCAGAGATGAAAGTACAGTCAAGAAAATGACTCTATCAACACTCGACTTTCACTGTGGAATAGATTTCGGTTTTAGCTAGCATTTAAAAAGCGATCTCTTAAGTAAACCCTACATCCAGTGGTGAATCGGCGGAAGGGACAGTGGTAGGTACTTATTGTGAAGAGGTATCGTTCGATAATAAGGACTGATCGTGAATGTAAGATTGAAAAGGGATGAAAGTGAAGCGGGTAGCGTTTTTATAATAATCCAATATGTGTACATACAAAAGAACATTGAAAACGTATTCTTAGGAAAAATTATCTTGGGAATAATCTTAAGAAATAATCCTAAGAAATAATTAATAATATCTTAGGAAATATTATGGTTACATTATGAAACGAAAGAAAATATTGAATAATTATATACATTGTTATATAGCCATGTCAGGTCCCTTATGGGTAGGCAGTGAGGATAGAGTGCTAAATATTTTTATCCTCACAAACTTGATGTGATTCTTATATAAGAATCGCTTTTTTCATAACTTTTATACACCGAAAATAATTTCTTTAATATAAATAGCTGTATCTACGCATGTTTTCCTATCCTTATGCAGGTGAAACATTTTTTAAGTTCATTTTACTTCAATTATTTTTATTTATTTTTATTTTTTTCCGCTATTTCCTCTCCCTTAAAAGAGGTTTAAACACCTGAGCGGTCAAACCATTTCAACACAATGCGTGGAATCGTTCCAATCACGATGGAAAGCCGCTTTGCGTGCATTTCTAAAGCGGGGGTCGTTTAATATATCTATAATATCTAGGTCTATTAAATTAAGTATGTATTCATGAGTGGTAATTAATGGGACTTCTTTCAAATTGCATTCTTAGCCTAATAGAATACTATGCCTCATAGAATGGCTCATAGAATGGCTCATAGAATGGCTCATAGAATGGCTTATAGAATTCCTCATAGAATGCCTCATAGAATGTCTCATAGAATGCCTCATAGAATGCCTCATAGAATAGCCCTCAACATAACTAGGATTGCAATGTGAATGGAAGTCCCAAAGTACATATTTAAGTATCTACGTTATGTGTTATCAGCCAGCAAGCCCGATCCGCAACCCGCATAGCGTGGGGACTGTGGGCCAAAACCCCGTAGGGGAGACCTATGTCCAGTAGTGGTCTTCAACAGGCTGATGATGATGATGATGATATCAATACGTAAGAACTTAACTTAGACGATCTAAGAGTAAACGTTAGTAGCATCGGAAAATATTCCGTCGAAGATCTTGTTAATTAGAAATGCAATTAGTCGTTTTCGTGTATAAATAATTGTTTTTGCGAAGTTGTAAAATTGGTCGCTAACTTAGTAATTACGTCAGTCATTAATTTGACGGCGGGATAAAAATCTGGAGATTTGCTTTATAATTTCCTTATATTAATATTTATTTATATCTTAAGAGATCGATGAAGAATCACATTTGGTCTGTAAGGATAGATATACTCGTATATATTTGGTATAGGTACAATGCCCATTGCCTACTTCGTAAAGAAACTGGTGTGTTAATATAAACTTAACATCACCCCTGTAATCCCCGAAAAGATAGGCAGAGGAGTATAGTACACTCCCACGTTTTACCAGTGACGTTTACGTCCCATGGTGGTGACCCTATTGCCAATGACAATAATAATTATTATAGTGGGAAGCGTTCGACAAATTCAGATTATAAAGGAATTTAATTATGAACGTTTCCGTGGGTACGACAGTGCTTAAATTATTTAGCTCTTCAGAATAATTATATTATTAAGTCAAAAGCGTCCCAGTGACCGAGGCATTTAAATTTCGCAAGAATTTCTGTGGTAGATCTGTAGGTAAGCAAATACTCAGAGGACTAAACCGTTTTCCGCGTTATTGTATGTATGTTAATATATATATTTGTATAAATATAGTGATGAATGTAGGAAGAGGCACATCTGCTCTGAAATCCTATATTCAATTAATTTATATTATGATCTCCTAAATATTTCACAGCGTATACCACAGGCCTACCGTTATCTTAACAAACCACATGCAATCTTTCGAAGTACCAAAATGTCAATCTTCGTCCTGCTTACTCAACTGATTGTGGGACCCCTCCAGCCTACATTTGACAACGCTTATTCAGTTATAATTTTGAAAATAAAGCACTTTCCATTTAAACATTTCAACTGTAGTCCATTTTATTTAAATTTCAATTGAGATTCGAAATTATTTATTTCGGGTCGACGACGACATAAGTATAAATTTTTGAATTTCGAATAAATTGCTATTGTTTCAACGGTGTTTTGATATTAGAGAGATGCTGCCTTGAAAAGATAATATTTTAAATTTAGAATACAAAATACGAATTGTGTTTATTTTTTTTAAGAAATGACCAATAAAGCACAGACTATGATTGAGTATTTTAATAGATCAGAAACTCAACCGTAGAATAATACCTACGAATCGGATTTTGTCGACACCATCAAACTTAAGACACTATAAATCGGTTTTGCGCTATCTTTTTAAACATCAAATTGAATATAGTTCATAATATATCGCTAAAAATTAATAATATTATATACGTAACATCACGCTTGTAATCCCCGAGGGGGTAGGCAGAGGAGTGTAGTACACTCCCACGTTTCACCAGTTACGTTTAAGTCCCATGGAAT
>DWFV01002263.1:0-10056 GCA_018246775.1 Parelbella machaon machaon | reverse complement strand
GTGCCCGATGTATGGCAATAGGCTCACCACCTATTCCATGGGGCGTAAACGTAACTGGTGAATCGTGGGAGTGTACTACACTCCTCTGCCTACCTCTTCGGGGACTACAGGCGTGACTTTACGTTATAAAACCAGTAATTAGATATAACGCACTAAATGGCTAAACAAGATTGTTTTAACATTGTGTTGTTCGCTATTGATTGTACGAGTTATATTAAACTCGCTGTATATAAAAGTAGCTATCAAAAAAGAGTACTTGTATGATTAAATCAGACAAAAATGAAATTTAGGAAAGCGAGTACGCAACCCAGTTTCACTCTTGTTGGCCGCCGGAGGCCATTCTTCACAAAACCGCCGACGGGTTATATGTTGTATTTTTGTACGGTTTCGGCTCAGTTTACATTAAATTTAATTATTGTAACACCCCGCGGAATTAAAAAGTATTTCAATGAAAACATTAACCTTTTTCATACAAATCATATATAGCTTTTTCTGGCCTTTTTGCTTGTGGGCGCTGTACAAAATTGTATTACCATCGCTTTGAATTTTTATATGGTGTAACATGTACAATGTATAACGTAACATGCCTATTTTTTTAAGGAAGTAAACAAGAGAGTATCATATACTCCCACGATTCATTAGTTATGTCATACGTCTCATTATGAACAACAGGGTCGTTTTTCTCTACAGAGGATACGAATCTGGACCGCGGACTACGACTGAAAACTTCAAATCAGAAGAGCCCAATAAAATTTTGCCTGAACCGGGAATCGAAGGACCGGGATTGCTTGATCAGCAATCGTGTATGCAACCGGTCGACCAAAGACGGCAGTCAATATTGAAGTACAATACAAATAAGTAGAACAATAAGGTACAATGAATTAATAAGGTTTAAAGTTGATTCATAATGATGTTGAATTAGACATTTCCATTGTCTATATTTTTATATCAACAGAGTTGAGAAATCAATAGCATCTGCCACAACAATACTTGTAAGGGATCAGATATTGGAATTATTACAATCTTTGATAAGATATTGTCTGAATTGAAGAACAATATTTGGTTTTTAAACGAATGTAAAAAAATACATGTAGATTGAAAAATATTCACACACCACTTGATTTAAGAAAGTATCCAAAATATACATATATCGTAAACACTGATATTTCAAATGAGAAAATTAATATTCTGAAATGGGAAATTGATATGTTGAAATGGGAAAAGTATTTTGTCACTTTTCAACACTTTATTTTAAAACCATAGTCATGCACTTATTTACGAATGTAATTTACATATTTTTATACTATATACATACAATCACAATTAAATCATACTATGTTATGTATTCATAACACTGTCTTCAATATACCAAAGAATACCTAGTTAAATTATTATCAATTTTCACGCTACCGATATCACGGTCTAACAATAATGAAAAGGCGTCCTTTGACGAGCACTTTTCATCTTTTCATAATTCGACTTCAAAGTCCTTCATTATCCTCAAGGATGAATCACTTAGCTGCCTTGTTATTATGCTCCGTTGATAATCTAACGAATGACTTAAGGGACGGTGAGGCCTTCAATTTACCTCTCAGGTTACGGCGGCGCTAATCTCGTCGAGGTGAACTTCGATAGCTCAACTATCAGTGTGAAAGGTGTATTCGATAAAGCCTGGGTCTTAACTGATTAGATCTATACGTACCCTGTTCTTGAAATCGTAATGGAGAGAACGCCTGTGATTGGCTTGTTTGGATTGGTCGTCACGGCAAATTGGATTCACTGGCCTTTGCGGATGGCAAAGGAATTTTCGCTTACATAACGGCTTACAAAGTATTCCATTTACGATAAAGATATCTAAACATTGCCATCGACAGATATTGTTTTTGCTAAACCAATTTGTAAATTGACAATGAGCTTGTAAATTGAGCTTGTAGACAATAGGCTCACCACCTATATATCATATATTATGATGGGACGTAAACGTAACTGGTGAAACGTGGGAGTATATTACATTCTTTTTCTTAACCCTTCGAGATTGTGGGGGTGTAGTTATGTTAAGTTTTTTTAAATTAAAATTCAATTTAAATAACGGACCTATTCCAAAGTGGGACGTATAACATAACAGGTGGGTCGTAGAAGTGTACTACATTCCTCTGCCTTCCATTCGGGATAATACAGGCGGGATTATGTAATTTATATAATGTAATTTGAATAATAATCTTCCTTGATATTATTAGCTCTAAAACTTGAATTTGATACATTTATACCCGTACTCATAATATGTTTGAAAAATATTTATGTATATATTACCATTTCTCTTTTGGGAAGATTTGGGAATATCTTACGTTGAAAATAATTTGACCTTATAATAATAATAGACACTAAAATGTCCACTCGGTTGTTAATAATTTCATTTTCAAAGACATAAAACGATCACGCCTATTTGACTTCAAGGATTACCCTCTAAGGTCCCTTTCTAAGAATAACT
Organism: Parelbella machaon machaon; assembly: GCA_018246775.1. Taxonomy (NCBI): domain Eukaryota; kingdom Metazoa; phylum Arthropoda; class Insecta; order Lepidoptera; family Hesperiidae; genus Parelbella; species Parelbella machaon. The sequence goes on along the minus strand of DWFV01002263.1, from coordinate 7,568 downwards.
TGAATAAAGCACCAATATAGAAAACTACATAGTTTCAATGTGAATAACTAAGCCGTGGGCGATAAACGATTATTATATCAAAGGAGATACATGATTCCATTTTCGAAAATAATATGAAATAAAACACGAAAACTCGACATCGCGCCTGTATTCCGTGAAGAGGTAGACAGAGGAATGTAGTGCATTACCACGTTTCACCAGTTACATTTAGGTCCCTCTATGAGCACGCCTCTTGCAATGCACCGAACATAAATCCAGACTCCGAGCCACTACAAAAAATTTCATGATAGAAAAATCCAATAGTACGACCCGGGGGTCGAATCCAGGACCTCTCGATCCCTAGTCGCGCTAGCAACCATTCGACCAACGAGACATTTAAACACAACATTCACTTCTAGCACTGTATGACCAAATACATCTGTCTTTGTGTCTACTGAATACTCAGAAAATTATGATTATAGTAACAGATAGTTACCCGTTAACAGATATTTCGCGCTTTGTTATGCCTGTTTATGGTGTGCAATATAGAGTAAATAAATAAATAAATAAATAGTGTAATATTTTCATTTACTGTTAGTATAAAATAATAAATTAACATCTCGAAACTATCTTGAAATATCTCCACACATATTGACCTGATCACAAAATAGACTCCATGAGAGTCACTGTTAGGTAACCAGACGGCATTATAGAAATAGAAAATCATTATACCCTTAAGTACTATGTAAGTTATATACTGACAGATATCTTTAACATATATGTAGGTAGATATACAATAAATAATTGTGCTCATAATACAAATATTAGTCCTACATGGAAATCGAAGCCACGGATTCCAGCCGTACAGTTAATCACTGAACCAATGAGCAAACGCTTTCAATGGCAACCCACGAGTAGTGTAACACACAAATGGTAAAAAATTGTCATTAGCTTTTAGTGTAAAACAAAACTATTTCGTGGCAATTTATTCGATTTCAAGATGGCGTCACCGTCCATTAGTTGGTTATTACAAATGACTAGCTTTTAGCATCGCCCATCGTTTATATTTTTTTATACTAAGAGTTAAAACAAAACTCTCTGTTATTAATGGTTGCGACGCAATAACAGGATTGATAGGGTTCTGTTTTACAAACTACGAGTAGGTGTTGTGTTTGCTTAAAATGTTTTTCCTCATATCATACAAATTAATATGTACACAAGTACAAAGAATTTTACAAGCATAAATAATTCATCCCTAACATTGTAATAGGGCAATTATAAATATAGGCTTTCATTAATAAAGCCTCATATTATCTAATATACTATATTAAATTTCACTACAAATATTCCAAGAAACGAAACATTATTTCGTTCGTACTATATTTCCATGAAGGTTATTTTATTGAAAATTTTCTAGTCTAATATAGTCGCGTAGCAATAATTTATCACGTCGTTTATAAGGAAAAAAAATACTTATCACACGACCGGGGTGAGGTCGCGTCCATTACTTTATTATCAGCCACCCTCTCTAATCAACGCTATAATTAATATAATTACTGGGGCACGAACCATGCGAGTACCAATTTAAATAATTATAGTCTCGATCAAAATTGGAGACCAATAACAAACATACTCAAATTAACATGTACATATGTATATATACACATATATAAGTATGCCAAGAGTTTTGTCAAAAGGCACTAACGCTTTAATTTATGTATTCAAATGGATAAAAAAATTTACTAATAAAGTGTACAGCGTTAGCCAACTTTCACTTTACTTTGTATTCGATCGGAAACACTAAATATAAGAATAATGTAGACGAAATGTTCCATACGATTATGCTGGTCTTAAAATGATTTTTTTTCCATAATATAAATTTTGTCACGTGTATATTGTATTCTAGTTGTTAGGGCATTCACTAAACACTTAAAATATATACATACATATATGCAATAAAATAATGTACTTATTATATTATCTTTCGCTTGACAAATAAACCTTCAACATTCTCACTTTGAGTGAAGATCGGTGTCTCACAGTCAAACGATGAAAGGATTGATAATGATAATATAAATATCATTACCTAAAGCATTACATGCTTACACAACAAAAAGGTCTAATATAATAATAATAATTTATTTTATTAATCATGTATAAATTAATTTTAATAGATTTGAAAATTTTCTATACGATACTCTTATAACAGAAGAAATTTTCCGTACGTTATAACAGACGTTAATAAAATTTTTCGTCAATTCGCAGGCTAAAATATCCATCTATTAATTAACAAGATTAAAATATTCTAATTATTAATTAACAAGTTTGATTCTTATAAGGGATTATAAATCTCGCCCCTCTTGTAACACCTATCGCGAGTAGAGTTTTATTCTTTCTCTGCCAATATAAATTAACCATCACATAATTAATTGGAAACCGTGAGGAAACCGTAAGGAAACCATAATTTAACCATAATGAATCAATCTCCAAGCACTCACTTATAAACCAAGAATGAAACCTTAAAAGAGATCAAACAAGAACAAGAACCTAAGTCCTAAACAAACGTCTGAAAGTTACGATAAAAATGAAATTGCTTTTAAATTAATTTAACAGCTATTAGATATTAAGTAATCTAATTAAGAAATAAAATGAAGCATATTTATTTTATATTTTGATCATCGAAAATTAAAGTAATTATGAGAGCCGTGAATTTGACTGGCAAAGACATATTCAGGTATAATGTCCGCTTTTTTCCTATCGTATGTTTAACGAAAGCTTAAACGAGTTAATAACATCTTAAGGGGAAATAAAGGTTGCCTTCTCTTTGAGGATGTGAAAGTTTAAAGTCGTTAAGTTAAAGCTAGATGTATACGAGAGCTTTTAAAATAATATTATTGTGACTGTTTTATAATGACGCTGGATATCTTACGGCATAGACAGAGAGTACAAAGTTCTAAATATCTCGATCCACACAGACTGGGCGTTTTCTACATTACACACTTGCATATAGGAACGTAACTTTGGAGTCTTCTCACTCTCCCATCAGTCAATATCTCACCTAATTACTTTATTTAATGCAGATAACTTCTTATGATGGTGAGACTGATATCGTACTGATGGATATAGAGATCCTTTAATTGCGATTTAACAGGACGGAACTAGGAATAAATCTGAGACTAGTTTGCTATTAAGGGTAGTGCGAGCGAATTACCGGTTGGATAACGAAAAAATCTTCAGGCCACCCAAATCCTTAAATAATATGACGACAAAACTTTGTGCTTCCAGTAAGAAAACATCTAGAAATCTTATAGCCTTAATGGAAGAATAATGTTCGAGTCTTTCACCCGAAACTTTCTTAGAGATATATAATGTTTTACATTATATGTTAATTTCGATAATGACTGCTTTGTTTTATAGTGTAGTTAGTTCTAGGTTCAATTCCCGGACTTATATTTTCTTGCTTCACATTTTCAAGCATGGAATTCCTAGTACCAAAGAATCTAGCTTTGTGTTGGGTGAATTGGCCTATTGGCCATAATATGTAAATCTAAATATAACCGAGAACAGAGTAGATTTCCTAGAGACCAAACTTATTTCGTAGGTGAATACCAAATGCAATTTAGCAGGCATCTCTAGATGTTACGGCAAAATCCCCCCACGAGATCTTGTGATGAAAGGTAACGTGACGCCTGTAATCCCCGAAGGGGTAGGCAGAGGAGTATAGTACACTGTCACGTTTCAAGAGTTACGTTTACACCGCATGGAATAGGTGGTGAGTCTGTTGCCATACATCAGGCAGAGATCCATACTCCGGTTCACTACTAGAAATTGTAAATTAGAAAAATCCAAAGGTACCCGACCCGGGATTTGAACCCAGGAACTCCCGATCGGCAGTCGCGCTTACAACCATTCGACCAACGAGACAGTTTATAATCTTGTAATATAAAATACCAAAATATTCAAAATCATTACTGTAACTATTCCTCGTTAATTCAATTGGCGTAAGTGCCTGCCTAATAAATTTTATCTTGATTTTATAGTTCATCGACATTCGATACCAAATTATAAGTCACTAAACATTTACTGGTACCAAATTAGGGGCCAATTTTTTCTTTCATCTTAACACGAGCTAATGGTAACAAGAGAAGTGACAATTAGGACTCATTAGGGTCGATCTTTAACATGAAAGAGGACTTTGTATTATTTAAATTGTTTACTAATGGTTCTGTGACCGCTTTTACTATTAAAATTTGTACAGATAAGTAAGTCTTGTTTTTCAAACTTTTAGGATTTACAGTAAAATACATATTCCTAAATATTTATCATTGCAGATAGATTCATATCCTATTCCACGGAACCAATGATATAATAGGTGAAAAAAGAAAATACTATACTCCTTTGCCTACCCTTCGGGAAAATATAGCCGTTATGTTATATATTATACATAAACATGCTTAAAGGAGATTACTTTTATTAAATGTTGACTTTGTAAGTTTATGTTCGTAATATCTCAGACAGTTTTAGTCCACACATAACGTTATGTAATTAAATTCGTCTGGAAATTAATTTCATTATTACTTCTTTTAATTTCATCCCTTTAAGGCATGCCCATTAAAAATGCTTTTTATTTTGATAAGCCTACAAATAGGCAGACAGGTCACCTGATGGTTAGTGGCCAGCATCGCCTACAGACATTTGCAACACTCAAAAAGTGGCCAATGCTTTTCCGACTTGGAAGGAAATAACTCTGTTTTTTTTATACAACCCCACGCCGTAGCGCTTCGGGAAAACCTCAGATGGAAGTTCATTTAACATGTATGTGTTCATGTAACACGTATGTGTGTTATATATACATATGTGTTATAAACATATATGTTAAAAACATATGTAATATAAACAGACAGACAACCAAAAACCCGGTACGTAAAAACTAATGACTATTATTTCAGCCGTTTTCGCAGTCAAACGAAAAAGTCAGTAATACCCAGACAATAGTAGGAAGGCTTCGGTTAGCTTTTTTCCCCCAAAGAGGTTTTGCGCTAGTCGTTTTCCTGTTTCGTTTTAGGTCACATACCGGTACTTAACACGGAGAGGGCTTCCGAAAAACAGAGAACACAGCTTTGTTAGGATTTTCGTTCCATATTGTCAATATTTAGTTTAAAATTTAAGGCGTAATAATTTATTAATAGCATTTTTACGTATGGGAAACGTTTCAATAGATATAATTGCCGAGATCTCCACCTACATGGAAGATAACAATGTAATTAGTAAAAAATATTTTCTTTTTCGCTCAGGTGCTATTTTCTTTAATTATAATCAATAGTATAATTTTTATAAATATACGCACTATCGTCGAACAATCACAGTTAAAAACTGTGAAACGTTGCTCAAACAAATTCCGTTATATTTTTTCAGTACTAAGTACATTATTTTTACATTATTTAATCTTTTGTTTTTCAATCTACTACAGTTATTCGTAACGATAAAAAAATAGTGCTTGTAACAAGAAATAACACAATCATATTTTTTATGATATATTATCAACAGGTTATAAATAAATATGCTCGTGCCTAATGTTAAAGCCGACATCCAGGAAACTATACATCACGCAGAGACCACAGTCGAGATAACGAAATATGCTCCCCCTCACCAGAAAACAATATTTCACCTAAATTATGACACTTTATCGAAGGGTATTCGATGTAAAACTATCCAACTTGCGCGCGGGGTTGTTGCAAAAAAATAACAGGGTACTGGCAAGTCGCTTTTTAAAAGTTTTCCACCCTTAACTTCATTTGTTTTTGTTTTTATCCACGCAGCCGAAGTTGCCAGTTCCTTTGTTACGTATTTCAGAAGTATTCCTTTATTCTTTAAATTTATTTTAAACATCGTTACGTGTAGTTTTTTCAGTAATAGTTTCTGTTCGTAAGATCAAGGAACTATTCTTAATTTAAACATTTCGTCGGTTTTAGGACATTTGTCAACTTATCAACGTTGTCGGTTTTATATACAACATACGTTTTATTTTAATAGCCAGTAATTATACTGGCTATTATTAACCAGTATTAACTGGTGTTTTGCTCTGTAGAGTATTACTAATATTTGTGGCTTTCAAACTGGAAGGCGGCTAGTTTAAATATTATATCCTAAACGATGGACTAAATCCTTCGATAACGGTCGATCTAATGTAAAATGACAATTGAATTGACAGTTTTGAAAGCAAATTTAGATATGTTGATATGATATATTCTAGTTAACTTCGTACTCGCAGGAATTAGATAGACTATGAAAGTATTTGAGTGGGTTATAAAATAGACCAACAACGAATACCTTGTTAGCAAACATGTACACAGCGAGCGGCCATAAATCAAAATGTCAAGGATGCGTTTGACAGAGATCTCTTAGAAAAAGTAAGATTTATATTTATCCTATAAGGTTTTTGCCTATATCTGCGGCACGATACGCATCATTACCGAACGCGGCCAAAATCTACACTATATAAAAATATCCTTGTACAAGAAAAAGTTTTTGAAGGAGGGCAACTATATGAGGACAAAAATATTTATCACTCGGTGCTCTCTACCTACCCCGCAAGGGATCTGGCGTGATGATATTAGATACAATATTTGCATATACTATTATAAGAATTATAAATACAAATGTTTTAATGCCGTCTAAAAAGATACTTTATTACAACTATGCGTTATGACAATTGCCAAGAAAACATGTTTTTGTATTATAAGAAGCCAGTTTTATCGCTTCAAAAACACATGTTATACACGCGAACTTATGTAAATACCTTTATATAAAGAACCTTTATATATAGCTTAATTTAGAAGTATCAAAATATTCATATAAACTGAGCACCTTTAAAAAGATATTAAGCCTACGCGTGTAATGTTTTGATACGCCCTAGAGGCTTAAGAACAGAAATTTAATGGTCGTTTTCAGACTTTTTCAACTCTGAAAAGCCCCTAAAAGTGGGAGGACAGGTGATAGATCATTTTATTTATTATTATTATTATTACAATTTAGACTACATCACTAATTTCTACCCTGACGCAAGAGTTGTTAAAAGACTTAATACATATTTTGACTTGAAGGGTTTAGTTGTTGGCCACCTTCATAATAAAAGAGATTATTCCATACTTCAGGAGTACTCATACGAACAGAGCTGATAGAAGCAGTATATATTCTTGCAGTCCTGTCAAGCATTTAACTTTAATAATCTTATTCATAACTGATTCGAACTGAATTAACTGACACTAACAGTCCTATCCTTACAGCCCTAATCCAGGTCAGTTTTAAATGTCTATCCCCCAGAAACACACACGGACACATTTACACTGGACACATTAAGCACACACACACATACACAACTAACATACATATACCGAGAAATGTAAATCCTTTATTGGCTTTATGAGTAAGCAAAGAGTTATGTACGATCTAAATAAAGCCGTGTATTTTGTTAAATAAATAAAATAAAATATAGTGGTTGGCAGCCCCTCTTGTAACTACGACCTGCTCGTTACATACTCTCTCTTCACCTGAAAAAACCTATATTACATACATCGGTGAAAAGGCAT
>DWFV01002262.1:0-10061 GCA_018246775.1 Parelbella machaon machaon | reverse complement strand
CCATTCATAAGTATAAATAAGTTATCTATTGTACTAAGATATATTAACTATAATAATATTATTGTTATAGTGGAAAGTATATACATTTTACCACAAACACGGTGTACAAAGCCACACTCTAATTAATCCAGACGGGCTCATAGTTCATGATGTCGAACAAGTAATATTTTACAACGATACAAACTACTTCGTGCCATTGTTGCTGAAGTACTTTTACTCAAACTATTATTAATTCTCAACCCATAACGGGATTAAGGGTGGATCTTAAAGCAATTTGCACTGAAGCGGACCCATGGCCCAGTGAACAATTCTATTGTTATTATAACACCAAATAGATTTAGTGAAACAAATTTATAATTTTGTGTACGTAGCAATTTGAACAGATTTCAATATTGGAATCGAGACATTCTGTTTGATAATATTTATATATCCATTTTGTGCTTGTTTAGTATAACAACGGGAAAAATCCGTGTTAATCTTAAACAAAATCGTTTGAGAAACGCCGTAGATATTCGTAACATTCAAATAAATATTTGTCAAGGAACGTGTAAAGTTCCATTCACCTCCGTTACGTTCGAAAAATGCAACTTCAGATTCATCTTTTCGCAGATATTCTTCAAGTTTACATAAAATCATTCTCTATTTCTCGGTGGCTTGCTTTGGGTCTTAGAAAAATATTTCATGAAACAAGATTTCAATTTTAAAGGATACAAATAGACCATGCAAAGAACAAAAGACTGTAATGGTTGTGCCGTCATACGTGAGCTTAGGAAACACAGCCTATTTCGAAATTCGTGTCATTGAAGCCGGTGAACAAAGATGCTTGAACACAGAATTTTCTAGAATCAGTTCGAATGGAAATTAAAAAGAGAAAGATTTTATTGAACTAGAGATAACAATATTCATTTTTGTAAAACATTCTATATTGACTTTCTGTTTGTCATCTTTGTCTTCGTGTTAAAAAGAACTTTAGTCAACTATCAAATATAATTCTAGTTGATTAGTATATATGTACATACATGTTAATGTTTTCATGGTTTTTGTACTAATTGTCTGATAGCAGGACTCATTTGAAACCCAGTAATAATCGAAGATTTTCAAAAATGTGTTATTATCTCTGATGATGTGCAGAAATACTAATTCAGAATTATACTTTTATACGAATTGTTTATAAATTTCGGATGTAATTATGTAAAATATGTACATTACGACTTAGTATTAAAAGCAGAAACATTTTTTAAAGTAACAAAACTTTTCTACAGAAAAAAATGTATCATGTACCTTTTTATTTCATACGTGTAATGAAGTATATTTATCTGCGTTCATCTCTTTGCAATTCAAATTGAAATGTGAATTCATCTGTATTCGCTTTCATTCATTGATATCGTTAGCCCCGCGGTGGTTGGACTCTTGGAGAGAACACTTTTGTGTTGGATAGATTGCGGATGATTTTATTTTGTTGGTGAAAATTCCACGTGTATTTCTTCAATACTGGTACACAGGATTGATTTTTGAAACGTATCCCGTTCGTAATTGGCTCCCACGAATTGTGCGTGCCCATACTTCTTGAATTGTTTCAGCGTAGTTATGACTCCAGAAATAGAATTATAGACTTACTTTAATTAACTTCCTGAAAGAGATATTACCTATGAAAGACAAACAAACTCGGCCTACTACCCAGTTGAGAAATGTAAATTTTCATGATCTCAGTATCATGATCTCCATCTAAGACCACACGCAACGGATGATCTCATTTGTTATAGTTAGTTTGTATTTAGTAAAATATTATACTATACCATCCTTATACTACGTTGGTCATAATTAACTTCTACATTCTTTAATTTTTTTTAGAAGATCGTTGAGAATGCTTCAAGACGACGTCATATCTGCATTTATTTTTTAAGTGTAGTTTGCAGGAGTTTTAATGAGGGTAGAAATGATAAACGAATGAATGTTTTAGGCCGATATGCTCATATGTGTTACGTGATAATATATGTTCATCGTCTGGTTCGTGCCAGTGAAAGCTTCCATTTAGCCGGACCGATCAGTCAAATTGTGACAGAGTAGCGTGGGCATCTATCAGACAACTAGTACTTAATGACCTTTGTGCTACTCAGCTGGTCCCATCCATGACGGATGTTCTCTTTAGAACACGGTTGCTATGCTGAAATCTGTAAATTAAATGTTCGGTGTGTGCCTGTCACTGATTTTCTAGATTATATATACTCAGCTGAACCTTGATTATTCTTCATGGTGCTCCGTTATATGCATATGTCTATACTTTTATATATTATATTATGTAAAACCTAGCTGAAAATAATATAGTTGTATGTGTAAATTTGCATATACGTTCATAATATTGTGCTATACGAGTGACGACATATAAATTATACTAGATTTAAAAATACACGCCTTAGCATTAGCCGGAGATAAGTGTAACCACTGTAGGCACTAAAGAAACTAATTTAACCAATTTTTTCCCACGCCGTTTGTTAATTGTTTCCCGAAACCGCCAATTAAAGGAGGCAAGAATAAATTTTGTAAAACGACTTAGCTAATTAAAAAAGTCTTTACAAATTGTTATTCCTTCTTTTGTTTTTCTGACCTAAACTGACTTATTGCCACTTTATCTGTTCTAATTCCTACCAATTTTGAAATTGTATTAAAAGCCCAAAAAAAATAATTTGTTCATCAAATATCTAAGATACGTAGGTAACTATGCATCTAATTACCATATACTGATTGCATTTTTTTTTTTTAACTTTGCAAATGTCCTCCGATTCAAACTATTCGCGCACAGTTTTTTTTTTATTTTTCTATTTATTAACACTAACCGCAGCTATTCGTTTGCACATAATTAAAACTTAAATCGCGTTACAAGGGTTAAAGTTTTTCTTAGTTTTTTCACTTTTTTCAATGTTTTTTTTAAATAAACGGGAAACGAGCTAAATGGCATTAAATATAGAAAATTTTGAGTAAAAATGCAGTTAACAGAATTGGGGACTTATCTACAAGTATATCAATTATCTATTTTTATCCAAATAGATAAATATGAGATGGGTATATAAACTAGGTAAGTACCTATTTTGAGTGGTTATTGCAAACAAATATATGTATGATCTCAAATATGTTCGTTTTGACTCCACACGAATTATGTTACGTCATCATCACCAGCGCGTTTAAGTCCACTCCGGGACATAGCCTCCCCTCAGGGGTTATTGGCCATAATACGCTGAACATGCGGGTTGGGGATAGCGGAGTAAGGCTTCTCCACTATTAAGGGAATTTATCTACCAGTTCTAGTAAGGGCTTCTAAGGGAATTTATCTACCAGTTCTAGTAAGGGCTTCTAAGGGAATTTATCTACCAGTTCCATCACTAAAACCTAATGAATGTCACAGCTGGTGGTCCGTAGAAATGATGATGATGGGATCGTTAATTTTCTTTAGTATTTTCCACCACATTTTAATGCTTTAAGTAAAAGTTCCAGCAAGCTCAGCTATATGAGTAGTCCGGTTACTAAATATTAATCTTAAGCAACAATCGAACTTTCTCAGACACTGGAACTCCGAACATCGGCTGTTGTTCTCAATCGTTAAGTAATATGTGTATTGTATACGACACTATATTATATTCTTAATGGCTCCCTTACGTACGTAGCATGTGATTCGGTTCCAAATGGGTCGCTAACCTACTTTGAATCGGGTATCAATATCCACTCTCCTGAATCGGATTGTTTGTTGCAGTGGAAAATAAAAATAAAATTTTAGCCTACTTACGGCGCTGTGTTCTGCTTGTGGATGATGGTTTTCATCATTCAAACAAGGCATTTTATGCTTAGTATTTTCGTGATAATATTGTAGAAATCTGTATTGGTTCCGAATTCATATTAGTAGAAATTTTTTTAACTTTTTTCATTCCATCAAGATACTATAAGACATGAATTCGTCTGCGCTATGCTTAAACGAAAATTCATAAATATGAGAAAATCTTTTATGCATAGATAAATCTCGTCGATAACGGTAAACATCTTTAATCTAGACTATCTCGTTACAGTCTGTACCCATATATTTATTGCGCAAGAAGTGGAAGGTTCACGAAGAGTGTATCAGAACAAGATAAATCGTTGGGAACCGATGACGACAGGCGGCGACGGATAAAAATAAAATCTTGTGACCGATAGTGGAATCTTTGAAAGTACTGCTCCATTCTCTGCGGGTGGATCAAATAGAATCGGACCGTCTGTGAACGATTTTGAAAATGGCGAACACTTGAAATCACGAGCTGTTTCAATGAGTATTGTGCGGGGTTTTATATCAAATTTAAGAACTTTTACCATTGATTTTAAAAAATTATTCTACGCGATGCATTTACTAATCATAATAACAACTTCTTTCTTTGCTGTGACGCTGAGTATGCAAATTTTATTAAATGTGATACTTTGAGGAATTATTAATACTTAACATAATTAAAATAAACTAACGTCGCCCATGATCCTCAAAGTGATAGGCATAGGAGTGTGGTATACTCCCACGTTTCACCAGTAACATTTAAGTCCCTTGGAATAGATGGTGAGTATATTGCTATACACCGAACACAGGTCCAGACTCTGAATCACTACTAGACATTCTAAATTAGAAAAATCCATTATTACCCTACCCGGGATTTGAACCCAGGACGTTCATTCGTTAGACGAGTTTGCGACTACTCGACCAAGGAGGCAGTCATTTAAACAAAGTGATAATTTAATAAAATATAGAGAGGAAACCTGCAACTCATAGAGTTAGAGAGAGGAGCCATGTCCAACAGAGGAACAATTGAACTGTTGATTATAATAATAGTTATGCAAATGGACGAGCCATGATCTCTGGGATAACTATTTGTTGGCTTACCTATTTTATTTTAACATGAACTAACAACATTTAACATTCTACATTAATATCATTATGCCTATGGACCGCAATCATCTTGTTGCTCTTCTAGTGATATTAGAACCTATAAATATTTTCTATTACCTACATCCAAATTGAACTTAAACGTGTCTATACAGTCTATTCTCTTTTTCTTCATGTTTCGAATCTATCTGGGTCACAATAATCATACGATAAATCTCGCCATCCCTTTTTCAACACAGGTCTGTTTTTGTTTCCTTTTTTTCGCAGCCAGCCTGTCTCTAAGTAAAAAATGAAACGCTTAAACCAATCTCTCTAATCTATCCGAGCGAATGAAATAGAATCGGTCCGCGTGTGAACGATTGTGAGAGTAGCGATCCTTTTAAATCGGAGACCTTTTCCATGGATATCGCTTGTTGCACTATAAACTTTATCTATTTTGAAAAAATATAAATCTCTGTCGTTATTATCTTTCATATTTTCGTTTATATTGCGAAATTTCTAAAACTTTCCAAAATCATATTTGGAATATACGATTATTGTTTTCGAAATTCATTTCCATTGTTTTGGTCCACGAAAGCGTGTAATTGTGAAAGCGAGGTGAGACGCATATTAGTCTGTGTGGTCTGTGGATAAGACGAGAGGCAACATTTCGCGAAATTGTCGCGCGCCGAATTGTAAAGTTTGTGTCTGAGCGGAGTACTGCAGCGTTACATTACTCTCCTGGGTCTGTATAAGAAGTTCTTACTAGAAAAGTTAGATGGTTTTCTTGTGTAATATTTTTTCATTGGGCAAATGTTGCAAACATTCAGCTTATTTCAGTAGTGATATTCTTATTGCGAATACTTTCTCTTTATTGTAAGATAAATATGTATATCTCTATGATATCTTCAACGTTAGTAGTGACATTAAATCTACTAATTACAGCTATACCTATTTTCTTTTATAAACGCATCGATTTTTTAATACAGTAATTAATTCCAAAATTTAATTTTTCCTACATTGACATTTATCTATGGTCAGTACACATACATTAAATTTATAAACCTGTCAAATCAACAGAGCACCAACGAGACAGAACAATGCGAAATGAAACAGCATTAACGCAAAGCCAAGAGAAGTTAGAATCGAATTAAAATTCAATTTCTGCATCCTAGCTAAAGCTATATTTTCTTGTGTTACAGATAAAAACGTTGGCGAGCCGCCAGTATCCTGAAATTCAGCTTCTGCCTTAAATAAGTAAGTAGCGTTGAGACTTAGTACCTGCAGAACATTAGTATACACACGCTAGTAAAAGTGATAGTGAATACAAACACTGGTACAACTCGTGCTGTGAAATGGTGAACTTGGAAATGCACTTCTTTCTAAATAACGTAAGATCTTGAGATCAGAGGCATAGGACTGATATAAACATAACCATATATAACCACTGTTCTGTTGCAGACGGTTTTTAGATATTTATTAACCTATTAGATATTTGTTACTAAATATTTATTAGCTATTTAATAACAGTTACTAGATATTTATTAGCTTACTACTATTTATTTACTTACTAGATATTTATTAGCTATTTAGTAACAGTTACTAGATATTTATTACCTTACTACTATTTATTTACATACTAGATGTTTATTAGCTATTTAATAACAGTCGATGGTATAATATGGTATACGATTCGTTCGTGAGAGTTCGCTGTATCCGTTCATGATTTGAAATAACTGTTGCTACGTCAATGATGTTCTAAAGATCTGAATGTCATGCATTAGCTGTCCCTGAGGATAGAACCAGAAGTGATATTACCACTAACTGCACTCTTACTAACATGTATTAAATGAACCAATTTTATTAACAGTCCTATTCCAGTACTTCCGAAACCAATAAATGCTGTCAAGCTAACAGCTGCAACAATGTGAACTAATTGATAGTAACACTCCTTTTCCTGCAGTCTATTCATGGGTATGCCAGCTACTGCTCATTGGTGTCTACTCGTTTGAAATTCTATTCACATAAAAAATACTATCCACAGAACTTTTGAGTTCTCAACATATTATTACTTAGCATACGAGTATTTATATTATGTTAAAAAATGCGTTTGTCAAAAATATTGAAAAATTCACATCCAAAAATATGAATTTAGATTTCTAGCTGCATTTAGAAATTTACTGATAAGAATATACAATCTGTATATTTATGTGTATAAAATAAATGTGACTTTTATTATCGTACTTTATCGGTGCGGTTTACGTATGTATAAGCTTTTAGGAGACACGGTGTGCTGATATAGCGATATTTCTGTATGAAAGGCGACGGGAAGGAAAGTAGTTTTTAATGTTGGCAGCTTTTTGGCCACATGGCGGTATTAGGTGTATAAGTTATGAAGAGACGGTTTTATACGGTTACATATTATATACGTTTCGCTATCCGAAAGTAAATATGTACCCGTATAAAACCGTCGTATGTTTAATATTTTAAATGCTATGTTTATTTAACTTAATTTTAATTTTATTGAATTTCCTAAGTGCGTTATATTTAACATTCTGCGCTATTTCGTTATTTAATTTTTAACGAAACCAAATATCATGTTCCTCGGAACTTGCGATGGTTTTAAAAAAAGATACAATAATTTTATGTATAATATGCCTGTATGTATAGAATAAAATAAGTAATCTTTGTCCATATATTTAAATATACATACATAGTACTGTAAATATGTTTCGGTAAGGTTCAGTGTTATGATTAAGGGAGTTATATTAGCAGTGGTGTTGAACTAATATTTAACTTACCCTTAAGGTGTATAGAAACAGATATTTGCACAGTTAAGGGCTATTTATTAAGTAAATTAAATTAACTTCGATGCGAATTACTATTTCGCATAATTATTGTACATTCATTACCTACACTATAGTTCCACTCTGATATTTTTCCTACAATATAATATTGTTGTACAAAGAAATGAAAGTAATAAAACAAACATTTAAACTTGTCTCTAAGATATCTGCCGGTAATTAAAAAGTGCAAAGTTGTTTGTCTCGTGTCGAAATTAAAAATACATCTTATTTAATCTATTTACTTAAAACGGATACCCTACATAAATAAAATGATTATTTTAACATTTGAATTCTATGCTCATGGTTAAACTGTGAATGTACTAACGCCGCTAGTTGCGTGTGTTCCAGATTAGAGAGCACACGCATACATAGGCGCACACATATGTATACATATGTACTCAGCTGCACACATACACATGAGGCGTTCGTACATAGTCATTGTAGCGTCTATCTACTTTAAACATTTTTGATAACGAGGGAAATCGTGTGGATGGAACCCATGTACTCCTGGGAATGCATGCGTGCCAACCGGAATTTCTAATCACAAGGCTATCGATAGCCCACCAGCTTATTTTAGGAGAGGATGTGGGGTCCTTAAGGAATAAGACTAGTGTCTCTCTTGAGTCTTGTCCCATCAGGTTTCCCATCCAAGAGCAATGGCTTAAGACCACCACTCAAAGACGAAACATTTTAGGGCATTAATTATATTTGCGTTATAAAAGATAGACATGCTCAAATAAAATTAGAAAACGGACATTACAGATCTGTAAAAGCATTTAATGACGGAATAGATAAATGGTTTCATGAATTACTTAACATCACGCCTGTATTTTCCCGAAGGGGTACACAGAAATGTGTGGTACACTTCGATGATTCATCAGTTATCTTAAGTGCTCTACCATGGAATAGGGGGTGAGCCCATTGCCATTTTTATGAAGAACAAATATAGTTATCTTTGTACTAAAAATGTTTTTGACGACTTTCAGATACTGAACTAGAGCTAAATGTGCCAAAGTTAAAATAAACATTCCGTTATTAAGCCGAAGTTGATTATACTCTTCAAACATGCCAGAACAATTTATTAATCATTGAGTATTGAAACATCGCTTTTGGGGATGCCTACGCTATTGTCTAATGACCCACCCACATATTTCCACAGCAAAACACAGAGAAATATAAGCTGTGAAAAGCGTAATTACGGAGTACACAGTCACAGTCGGTCGTCTGTCCCATTTCTGTGCACAGCAAAAACAGACCGGGTGACTCGCAAAAACTTCTCAAAGTTTTATGACCATAGAGTTAAGAGGTAATAGACAGTTTTATTTTATACCCATTATCATCAGTCTGTAGACAGGGCGCGATGGCGCGCATTGGGGGAGGCCTATGTCCAGCAGTGCATTGAGATAGGCTCATGATGATGATGATGAAGTCTGGTATTAGACCCCTGAGGGGTTGTTGCCCATAATTCCCCCGCTGGCCATACAGGTTGAGGATCGTGCCACACGGCTTTTCTCCCAATAATATTTTTTTAAAATACTGTCTTTATTTAAAAAATTAGCTAAACTAAGTCCACATTGAGCGACAGATAATAGAGTTAAAAGATATTCTTGGGGTATTTATTACTGTGAACCTTGTATACCCATTGTAATTTCAGTGTGTGTTATAACAACACCAACATAAATACAGCATTCTCTTATTAGTGTGAATAAGCTATTTTTTTAAATAACGGGTTGTAAGGGATATGGAAATGGATAATGGATAGTCATTTTTAGAATAAGGCATATTATTTATTAAACTATGCTATTATTCGATGTTCGCGGCAAAAATTCGTAAAAGTATCCATAATTCAATATGAAAGCGATACCAAAAATCGAAATAAATAAAATTTTCGGTTTCCTACTTTTACAGTAGCGCAGATATGTTAGGTGACTGGCAAAAACGCGACAGCCATAGAGCTACGAAAAAGTATTCTGTTTATGTTTTAATTTTCGTAATCTCATTGTGAATTTTGAACAGGTGTGTGAGGTAAAATCAAAATATGTCCATTATTTTAATCCATCTGGCCCAAAGGTTGTCAATTTGGTGATGCGCTGCCGGGATTACAATGTTATCTATTAGTTATTTAACTAGTAACTGCCTCGTGGGCCGAGTGTTTCCAAAGCTGAAATACCATAGGTATTTTAGCTTTCTAATTTAAGGTCTGAGGATCGGTCACTGGCACGCTTTTCTCTCATTTTCTTTGTTTAAAAAAACATTACGTCACGTCTGTAATCCCCGAAGGGGTAGGCAGAGGAGTGTAGTACACTCCCACGTTTCACCAGTTACGTTTAAGTCCCATGGAA
>DWFV01002261.1:0-10062 GCA_018246775.1 Parelbella machaon machaon | reverse complement strand
GTTAATTAGTATACCTAATCGTTGGCTTGTCCATTTGTCGATTTCTTGCGTCCATTTTAACTTTCATCTCTTGGCAATTTCGCATTTTTCTAAATATATTACGCACATTTGAAACTTTTTGAAACACTGCCAATATAATATACGATAATGTTGATTTGTATGAATTTCGTTAAACCATTACGGTTTAGTATGTTGGCTGTGTTAGCGTTTCATTAAATTTTTATTTCAGTTTATTTTCTTCTTTCCCGTTATTTTATGAAGGTATCTTTTAAACGAAATATGTTTTTTTTTAACTGGTGAAACGTGTACAACACTTCTCTGCCTACCTCTTCGAAAATTACAGGCGTTGGGTTAAGTTTTTGTTTGTCACTTATATTTTTGCCTTTGTTTTTCCTATTCCCTATCTTCCTATTGTTTTTCCTATTAATTGTTGGGACGTACCACAACTTTGCTTACCCATTCAGTCAAATACAGGTGTGATGATATGTTATATTGTTTAACTTAATGAAGTTTTTAAAGACGCATCTAGTGATTATATAGGTATAAAGCATTTCGTTTTTGGGGGACACCCCATCATAAAATCGTTTCTAATGAGAATAACATGAGTTTCTAATGAGATTTCATGAAAATAAAAACCAATAAAATAGGTAGGTAAGCTAAGTACGATCTTTTCATATTACACCGAGATTATATTGTGTTTCTGTATTCATTGTGTTTTATTTGCTACGGTCAGTTTTCGATGAACCTATTAAGGTCTATTCACATTTCAATGCGGTACCAATGGTATAATACCAATTAGCGGTATTAGTGCCGCACTAATTAGCGCAGAGATCTGCACTCTGAAGTACACTTTGTGCCTGCTAATGTCAGGTCTATTCGGTTCAGAACTAAATAAACATGTATTATAGGGGTTGGTAAAGTATAATTTGTATTTTTCTGTGCATATAACACCAGCATAATGGATTATGTTAAGAAAATGGGTTTTCGATGTTTATCTAATTTGTGATGTCACTGTACATTTTATGTGATAAATTTTGTGACGATTGTGCAAATTTTACATTAGACTCGAAGTATTTCTAGAGCTCTTTGATATGAGAACTTCATTAAGAAGAATTATAGATGTATAAAAGTGTAACTCTGTATATAATGGTACGTACATTTTGGCCGAAGAACACACAAGGAAATTGAAATACTGATGGTACAGCCCAGCAATAAAAGTATTTTAAGATAAACATTATTCATCATGTTTTGTTTCATCCACACGAGAGTGGTCGGTCGAGGTCACATGAATCACTGATTCTCAAACAAAAACATCTGAGGCGTTATCATTATTATTTACAAACGTTAATCTTTGTCGTTACATGTTTACGTGACTTGTCGGTGCACAGCATGCGTTGGTTTGTACATCCGATTATGATTGTAATACATATGTACATAACAGACTGAAAAATATGTTATATAATGATTTTTTTAAAGCGCTTATTAACATTTTTTAAATTTAAATATATAGAAACTTGATTATTTTATAATACAATCATCCCTAATAACTAAGGCTCTACGTTTAAAGAAATTCTGATTCTAGGTGTTCTCATACTCTTATCGATTCAAATATCGAATTTATTTTCGGGCCAGTTAACCCCATTTCAGCTGATAGCATCGCTGTGTGGTGCTGATAGCATGGTTGGTTCCTCAGGGATACAACACACCAGATCTCATGTAATCTATGCTATTAAGCTTTGGATATTTATCTCCACACAACGCGTATTATCTACTTATTAGTGTACCTCCATCTGATGCGCCCGATTTTTTTTGGAATAAACATGATTGAACTTCTATCAGCTTAACTCTGGTTTTAAATCCCCTCCCACTTACGGGTTTCGATCCAGGGACCTCTCGTTCAGTAGTCTGCTTTCAACCACACCACCAAAGAGGAAGCGTGAGATACCTAAATAGTTAATAAAAATGTATCATTAATTTCAGGTTTTTATATTGTTACTTATGATGCGTTGACGGATTTCTTTAAACTAAAACATGGTACAGTTTAACATGCAAACAACGGCCTCTCCGTGAGAGCGGACCATCAACGTTTTACTAGCTTTCCGTGCCCCGTAACTACTAGCTTTTCGAAAACACGCCGCATCGTAAATATCAAAACTACCAACCACAGCGGGCTGGTGTGTCATACGAATGTGTCACTGATTCACGATTTATCGACTGTGAAGCTGGCAAAACACAAACATATGAAAATTTTTTCATATCAACACCGTATAAAGGAAGTGATGGCAACACCGTATAAAGAATGTTATGTAAGTGCCTGCAACATTGTTCACAGCAACAGTTCACGTCCCATTGACAGCTTGATGTCACACGTGGTTTAATCTCCTGGACTGTTGTCTAGTTTTTGCTGTAAATATTTAATTTTTTTTAACAGGTTCATACATTTCAGAACGATAGTGGTAGATTTCATGTGTCAACCCAGTCCTAGACTAGTTATGTACACATGTATAAATCTAAGAATGTAAAGTGACGATAACAAATAATGGTACAATATAAAAGAGTACTAGTTACAGTTGTTGAGAATACCAGCAATTTTAGTTTTAACTCTTCTATTGAAATTACCTTTTTTACGACTTACACTCTTTTTGAACGTACCAATATATTATATGTAAGACAGATAGGTATATTAATTATAACAAAAATACAAATAATAGCAATTAATTCTCTACCATCGCGCAATCCCGATTTGTTTTAGTTGTTTCAGTTTCTGATAAGAATTTTTAGTTGTCACTTCTATTCATAGTCTGTGACTCAGCACATTAAAGCACGCGGCGACATATGATAGCATCGCAAGGGAACAACATAAAATTTCCATCGCTGATTATTCTAGCGCAGCTGGCAGTTGCAAAATAAAAATAGCAATAGTACATACTAGTAAATTATTATTATATAACCGCGCGAGACTCTTCACGGGGTGCGCTGAGAGTACCGATTAAGAAGTGTTTTTATCCATACGGACTTGATCTGTTTCTTATATATTTATCACTCTTCAATCCCTCAAGATAGGTCAGTCATGGTCTTTCCCACTATATCAGTTTTGTAATTTGTTTGTGTGCGATTCTTTTTACATGTCCGAACTATCAGAACATGCTTCTTTCCATTTTTACACCTATACTCTACTATACTCTTTTATACTTATTTTTATTTTACTAATAGATACTCATTTCTCTTTCACATAATCTACCTTATAACTATGTTAGGAACGTAGTCGGCATTTGATAAGCCAAATAATAAATATTTAGCTGTCGATTAAAATACACAAATTATACCGTGTATAGCCTTACATTATTCAGTCATTAACGAAATAAAATACGACGTCTATCTGATAGCTTTGTGGAACTTATCCTTGAGAGATAAGCATATTATTATCAAATGAACAAACAGAAGACACCGTCTGATAACATATTACAGGTCAAATTACTATCCAAGATATGTTTTTGCCTCCCATAAAGATTTTTCTACAGTTATAAAGGTTTATTTGTCGTAAATCTTCAAATTATTTACCGGGGAGTTAATAAATTATTTGATATTTAATAAATAAATAAATTAATTAATTAATTAGTTAATCTTAAGTATCTCAAAACGGTATGAAGACAGTGATGACGTAGAAGGAGCATGGAAGGTCTTTAAGGATAGAGATATTTCTCTCTCGTTGTTCTCTGCGTACCCTCTAAAGGAGCTGGCGTGATAATATACTAATAATAACAAGCAGTAATGTTTGAAAGTTAGACCCTGCGAAATAATATTAATTTCCACGTACATTTATTGGATTTAAACATCCAATAATAATAAATCTACATTTGAATAACCAGTACAATCGGAACTGCAAGCATACAATGTCCTTAATGTTTGTATAAGCCCTAGCACAGCAAGATATAAGTAGGTTAGTGACTAACTTTGTCCATTGAAGACGGCGAGGCTACTATGTCCAGTCTCCCAAGTCCTTTTCCCGGGATATCATTGAAATTTGTATAGATATGTTTAGAAAGAATCGAAAAGGTAATAATTACGTTTGCGTTTAAATATGAGTGAAAATACAAATTGATATAGGTAGATACCTACTACTGTGTGGAACCCTATTTATATATTAGAAAGGAGTTGAATTGAAACCACAGAACGTATTATTTTCTCATTTATCCGTTATCTAGTGATCGTACGACAAGCATGACAGATTATTTTTTGTATTCTGCCCCAATTTTTAACTCCAAACTCGTGGCAACACTAGCGTTTGCCAAAACTTGGTGAAACCGGATGCAAGGAGACGTTCCAATTAAATTATTGCTGGTTCAAAGGCAGAATGCATAACGGTCGATGCGCACAGAGCAATAGCTATGGAAATCATTTTACGAAGTTCCTCTGCAGCAGCCTCCAGCGTCGGATAAAGGGGCTCGCGATACATCAGCTTTGCTGATTGTATTAGATCAGCGGTGTACTGATCGACTATATTATTACATGTGTTCCATCGGTGGCGCAAATCATTACATTTGCATATCACGTGTTTGTTTAATAATAAAAAATGTTGTGTTTTATTGTTTTTTATATGATCACCCCAGTTTCCTCAATTTATAGGCAGAGAGTACTGACTGCCAAATATCAATGGTTGCAGACCCCGCGTTTCTTCTATGTTTATCACTCCTTCATATATGCACGCCGGTTTTGGTCCTATCATTTTTCATAACTATAATCTGTATTTTATGTCTTGTTCCATAGTAAGTCATAGGTATGTAGTTTGACTTTCGTTATCGGCTTTTTTATCGTTCCACTGTATGATACCGGTATAGTCCCAGATAGAGGATTAGGGTCGTAGTAGGCCACGCTGAACAATTGGCGATGTACAATCATAATAAAGATACCAGCTCTCGTAAACGTAATATTGTGAAGATAGTAATTTACACGAATATAAACAAAAGGGTTTAGTTTATCACTAATGTATAAGAAATTGATAAAGACCAACTACAATGGATTCGTTAACATTATTCCGACGTTTTACTAACCTGTATATCAGCAGTGCAACAAATACAGCTCCCTAACAGCTTACCTACGCATACTAGAGCAATACGACCGAATGCTTCCCTGTGCGATTTCATCAGCTAGTAAAAAATGAAAAAAGTTCCAAGCGCACAGTTACTCCATATTTTCCCATGCAGTTTTGTTAATCAAACGAATCCCATTTTCGCTGCTGGATGGTATTTTTCAACTATGCGCCGAATTGAATGCTCCGCGCTTCGACGGCGAGCACGGAATTATTACTCGCATACTACCGAATAAACGGAGAGCGTACCGTATCGTGCGTTCATTGGATTTAATTGAGAAAGTTATTTCGTGAGCATACTGTGTACAAACTGCACTAATATCCAAAGTAAAACTATTTAAAATAAGATCTTATTAAGACTACCGTGTTGGATCTGGCGGAAATTTAGATATGTCTTAGTGTATATTGGTATTGTTCAATATAGAGTAGTAGTAATGAATACTGTGTAAATATTTAGCGCGCATGTGAATAGCGACGAGTGAACCACATCGGGTCTGTGGGACGGCGATATTCATCACTCGCTACTCTCTGCATATCCTGTCAGAGAGTTGACGTGTGATATCACAATAGTAGTAGTAAATTCTATATATATCAATAAAAACGTAACATCACGCCTATAAGCCCCGAAGAGGAAGGCAGAGGAGTGTAGTACACTACCACGTTTCACCAGTTACGTTTAAGTCCCATTGAATAGGTGGTGAGCCTATTGCCATATATCAATAACTCGTACTAAATAATTCATAACGCATGCATCATACTTCAACCATGTCTTGAGACATCTTCACACAGGACCATCTAATCCCAGACTAAGCATCAATGAAGCTGATGTCATGGTAACCAGACGGCTGAAAATCCACATATACGAGTATACATTTATGGAGTCGATCACATGACATCATTTCATAACACAAAAACAAGACAACACGATCTCCACATTATAACGTTTATTATCTGCGAGCAGTGTAAATTTGCTAGTAATTTAGATATTAGAGGATTCCCAGTGAGCTCACGTTTGTTGCGAGTGGAACAAATTACACAGCAAACTATACGCTCAGTAGTTAGTAACAACATTCCCATACTCTGCGCTATCTTCATTAACATAATAGCGATTAAATTAGCCTTTACAAGTGTTGGACGAAGTACGACATAATATATGTACTGAGTATTCTATGTTTAGTCCTAAGTCTAGATTTTCGAACGTTTTTGGTAGTTAGTTGGATGACATAAGTGTCACAATTTAAATCACAGAGTAAGATATACGCGAAAACAATCGAATGCACGCGTGTTTGACAAAGATATTATGGTCGACAATGATTATCAATAAACAAGGAACGAAAAATAGATAGTCACTTTCTCGAGATATTCTTTATCTTATAAAGGAAGTTATTTTTCAGTCAATTATAAGGATTCAACTGAAATTGTGTTAATAGCGTTATTTAATTTCTTGACAAAATAAGTAATAGTTAAGCTTAAAGGTGCTCAAGGACACAATAGTTAAGTTTCAGCAAGTTTTCTATAAATTGTGTCTAGAAATTTCTAACTAGTAAAAGTTGAATTGACAAGCAGATGGGGTCTAAGTAATAAGTAATGCTATATTAAGTTAATGTACTAACTCGATGTTCACATTTGCCTTGAAATTACAATGGATTAAAGAAGAATATTGCAAAACGGAGTATAGCAATGAGTCCAACCTCTATTCCATGGCGGGGCGTATAACATATGTAACTGGAGAGTCGTGGGACTGTACTACAATCCTGTCTACCTCTTAGGGAAATACAAACGGGAAATACAATCTTACCAAACAAAATATACGTACACAAGAAGGCACATTTGAAAAACCGTTCGATGTAGGTATAGCAATACGCTTCTAAAGCTCTGGCTTTGACCCCACTCGACCCGAATCGGTCGCATGGAGTGGTCAATATGCCATCAAGATAATAGCGCCATTCAGATTTAATTACTCGCCATTAGACTCTGAGTGCGTAGCCCAGTACAAAGCAAACGTATTAGTGCATCAATATCCAAGCTAGGCCTGTATCGTGGTCGCTTGCTTGTTTAAGGGTAAGACAGCCGCATGAAGTTATAGATAACTTACTTAGGAACATAAACAATACTAATTTAGGCTTTTGTATATTGCAAACCATATTCATGAGCTCGGTTGGGTCTGAAACTACCTACCGGGCAAACCGGCATATATATCTGCTTGATCCTGAATGTATGTACGTACCCATATATTGTAAGTAGTTATCTACGTATATACATTCACGATTTATCAGTAAAATATGAATACGCAGACGTCAATTCTTTGTTATGTGTCATCGCGTCTAGTAATTCTAATTCTTACAGAGGAATTCTTTTTAATCTTCCTGTGTGTTCATTATTGTAGCAAATTTGTTTTTATTGTTTACTGAATATGAAATGATAAGAGGGTATATTTGAATCATTCGCAGCAAGCGTAATTTTTATGATTTTTAAAAACGAGCAGCGAAATTGCTATATATTCAACCCCTTTCGAAAGTGGAAGGTAAATTAAGTGCTGCGTATCTCCTACCGAGCTATGAACATCCTCTTAATAGCGAGCGTTAGTGCAATCAAGTTTTCCTAACAATGCCTCGTGGATAGGCGAACAAAGGTCGACTTCGGTGAATAGCGCACTACAGACATACCTACAAGTGTGCCTCGCCGGTACTAAGTTGCCGAATGCTATATGTGAACATGCATCTTATTAGCACTGTTGGTGTATGCATACCTATATTTCTAATATGCTCATATTAATAATATGAGCGATCCCCGAACCGCATAAGGTTATGAGAGTTTGGGTGATCCAAACTCGGTCCGCGTGGGGGTTATGGTCAGGAACCACTCAGAGAAGGCCTATGTCCAGTAATGGCATAGGCTGATGCTGAAGAATATGAGTAGTCGTTTTTCATCGTTATCATCAAACGTTTCTTCATTCCACTGCTGGATATCTCTCATTAAACTACAAGGAGGTTAAGGCATATTATGTTGGCCAGAGACTAAAGCAGACTTCGCATCGCCAAGAGAACAGTTCGGAGAAAAGATCCACTATTAAATAGCTCGAAAATCGAACTTATACTGTATTATACCGCATGAAGATATCCGCAACAATGCGTATAATTAGAAATCAAAAAACTTATGAAACATCGAACTTGAGACGGCGAGTCATTAGTAATGAATAATGAGTCGAACGTGCTTAATGCGTACCGAGGCAATTTAATTGGATTTGCAAACCAATTAGCGATGAACGTTTACCTTGCTATACGGACCGCTACAACCAGTACTGCTCTAACTAGTATGCAATCGTTTATATGTCTCACTACTAAAGCCACTGAGAGCTTTACCCATAATAATTTATTATTGTTTTTTTTTTGTTACAGGACAAGGTAAACAGGCAGGCCCACCCCGAGGCAAGTGGTCACCTCTTCGCCTATAAATATTTGCAACATTGATGTGTTACCGTTAGGGTTATCAATGTGTCGCTTGCCTTGAAGAAACTTTATTCCAACAATAGGTTCATATTTCGTGCTAAATAACTTAGCCTATTTCAATATGGAAAAGAAAACAAAGAAACTAAAAAATTACACGAAATCTTGCACCTCCTATATCTAGTGTAGACAACATTCAAGAACTAGATACCTAAATATCTTGTACATAAATGTGTCAAGAAGGTCGTTGATGTCCATAATAGTTCATTAATGATTTATCTGACTACGAGGATCAGTTCACGGCTGTTGCAATTCAAATTTAAGTCAGTCGAATAAGTTAAGGTATCGAGCTCTTGAAGTATCCTTCGAAGCAGGATATGAAAGTGTTCAAAGTAATCGTTTAAAGAGTCCTCTTCCAAAACTCCCAAGGGAATTAACACAGCGCATAGCATCACTAAAGCCATCGGAAGATTTTGTATTCCTTAATACGTTAAAAAGTCGGTCAATTCGATATCTTGATAGTTCACAAATCGTATTTGACCAAACAGAAAAATTGAGAGTAGGACATATTTCTACATCATTATGTTATTAATAATAAGCATCAGGTACAAGCTTAATAATGCATAGACAAGCCAATTAATTGTGTTTGCAAACAAATTATTGTTCGATCTACCTCAATATAACGTGACTTTAATACAAGACCTTGTGACAGTAATAATTATATGATCTATATAATTGAGGCAAGGCCTATACTCGTATGGGAAATGAATCCACTCAAAATTGACATCTGCTCAATATATTTATCTATATGAATAACTTAAACTTAAGCCCAACCTTCAGCCCCGATTAGACGAAGCAGTGTCCTTTTATTCAGCCAAGGGTCCATATCTCTTGCCCTCGTCGCCGCAAATGGATAAATTGGTCCGTAACGTGTGAAATAAAAATGATTTTTGGATCTAATTATTGTACTATTTTAGTAATGTAAATATGATTATAGTAGTTATATAACTGGTAAAAGAGGAAGTAAAAGATAAAAAAAAATATTGTATAAAGATTGATAGCTCTCAAAACTAGTAAGTTGAAGTGGCAATGGGCAGGCAGACTGACCGACAACCAATGGGAAGAAAGGTCATCGAGTGGTGGCTACGTCTCGGTAAAAGGAGCACGGGTCGCCCTTATACTACGTGGTCTGATGATCTGAAGCAGACAGCGGGAAGCTGCTGGATTCGGAAGGCCTGGGACCGAAAGAAGTGGCGCAGATTATCAGAGGTCTATGTTCAGCAGTAATATCCACAGGCCGATGATGATGATAAAGATTGATACATTTATGTAACATACTCGTAATTAAATGTTATTAGCACATATGTGTGTGTCAATGAGAATGTAATATTCAAATAGTAGTAGATTGGTAACATAATAATAACACATTAATAATTATAAAGTAAAAATAAACGTAACATCACGCCTGTAATCCCAGAAGGGGTAGGCAGAGGAGTGCAGTACACTCCCATGTTTCACCAGTTACGT
>DWFV01002260.1:0-10062 GCA_018246775.1 Parelbella machaon machaon | reverse complement strand
ATGTTTTACTTGCTGGTAGTTATTAGGCGGTCATAAAAATAGTAACAAATTTTAATTACGAGCCAGCTACGTGTTCGTGGTCGTTACGTAAATACAATATGTCCTATTACGTAATGGTGAAATTAAAATGTTGTATTAAAATCGTAAACAACTATGTAACTGTACTTATTATAACGTTGACTTAACTAGTACAGACAGACAAGACACTACTCCACATGTAACAGATGGACTGATTTTAATTATATATTAGTATACGCTCCGTTGCAAACCATTAAATTCACGCTGTTGACCACGAGTATGGTGTTTTATGGACCACACCGACTACTTGCTGTTTGAGAACAAACTTTATTTATTAACACTTTATTTTCATTATGTTATCATCACGACAGATCCCTTACGGGGTAGAAAGGTAGCACCGATAACTAAATATTTCTATAGTTACAGGCCCGATGTCATTCTTTTAAATACATTGATTAACTTTCTGCATATACACGGCAGAAAAGTATGATTATTAGAAGGTAAATTTGTAAGTTTTTGAAACAAAAACGTAAGTCTGTAAATATTCATTTGCCATATGCTTGCTTTAGTCTGCCACACCAGCCCAAACTATGGCAGACTTGACGTGCTGTAGAGAATGTTACGGATAACTCTAACGTGTGAAGATTTCGTCACGAAATTTTTTTACCGTTATAGCAGTTTTTTGACAGGATACGAACCCAGGCACCCCACGAATGGAAGGCTGATATGTTAACCACTAAGCTATCACTGCTTCGTTATATATTTATCTAATTTTAATACCCCTTGTTAACTAGTGAACTCAATGATGTAATTATATTTATGTAATTAATGCATTTGATATGTTATTTTTGAATCTAGTTTCACGACTTTTCGTTAGGAACAAGACTAGCCAGTCAAAACGTCGGAAGTCGGCTAATGTTAGTGTCGTAGCTGTCTGACCTGTCTCTTCTGCTTGAGTAAGCTGATTGAGGAGTGTTAAGTATAACCAAAATATCTATAATAATACACTTCTGATTTGTCACGATGTCTCAGCAAGGCCTGTAGTCTCATCAGGGGCGGTAACATCATCATTGAGTAAATAGAATATTTTTAATAACATTGA
The DNA here is from genome assembly GCA_018246775.1 of Parelbella machaon machaon. NCBI lineage: Eukaryota > Metazoa > Arthropoda > Insecta > Lepidoptera > Hesperiidae > Parelbella > Parelbella machaon. The sequence goes on along the minus strand of DWFV01002260.1, from coordinate 8,942 downwards.
AGTAAATGGTGTTTTTCTTGAAATTAAAATATTGTCTTATTATAACATGGATATAATTGCAAGTTTATCACGGATTATATGAGGGGTTACGAAGACGGAAATTTTTTAAAGTAACTGCCGTCTCATCTAAGGACAAACTCTTCCTTGGAATCGTTACGTCGTGGCGGATGTTACATAATACAATGCTAAATGAAATCTGTGTTCATACGAGCAAATATTCACACAGAACATTTAATTTCGTACTTTAGTACCTTAGGGATTTTATTTAGAAAGGAGCTTTAACTAGCCTGTCTTTTTCCAGCGCACAAACTCTTTTCAACTAATTCCGTTTAACTTAAGCTTTAAATTAGTTTTATCATCACGCCAAGTTGCCTATGGAGTATGGACCTGAGTTGCTATACTTAATTTTCGAAATTAGAAAATTTGCCACTAACTAATAAAAAACTATAAAACCATCTGTGAAATTTTTTTACCTTATAAATATAAAAATATTGTACATAATGTATTAAAATAAGAGGTACATAGTGCTAGATCAGAACACTGCTGAACACGATGTGCAAGAACAGATCATAGAAAAACCAGCGCTTAAAATAAAGAAACGTAAGAAGATTCAATAGAGGTGGACATATAAGAGCACGAACAGCGACGTCGTAGTAAATAATAGGAGGTGTTTTTTATTATGTAAATAATACCACACGATTCGTTTAAGATTTTAATGTAACGATAGATCCCAAATAAAAATACCTTGTAGGCATTATCGCACACCGTGATATGTCAAGCCTTGTAGAGCGGCGCTCCGAACAATGGATCGCATCGCACTTTTAAAACGCTCGCAGTTGGAATCCCCTGGAATTTTTCCGGTTTCCATGCCAAGGTCGAGTACGGATACCAACCGTGACGATTGGAATTATTTATCTCTTTATTAGAATATCTTAATACGTATCATTCCAAATGTGGTGTGCAAACTTCGGGTCTTACCAAATAATAGTAATGAAATAACTTGACAGCTATCAATTTATTGCATAATATGTTTCGATTTCTGACATTATAATAAATTAAATATGTCCATACCTGCTTACTCCGTAAGGGACCTGCCATAATTATGCAACAATAGTAATGAGTAGGTAATTACACATTTCTACTATCTCAACAGGTATGGTCTGTCTCGGTCATTAGGTGGCACACATTCGAAATATTCCAGTTTTAAATTTAAATAGATTTACTATGTCCAATGTGTGTAGACGTAGGAAGTAGTTACAAAGGTGGTGTTCCATCTGTATTTATATTCAATCGAATTCAATCTAAGGTATCGACTATTTTAAGGTAATGGTTTAAAACGTTATAAAAATTATATTAAGTACATAAATCAAAACGTTATTATACTACGATTGTTACTATTATTTTAAAAACTGAAAAAAACCGCATCAACTTAAAAATTGTTCTGCTCTCATTTTTTTTAAATAACCCTAATGGCAGCCTTCTTTATATTTATAACAAATAAGTAATCTGGAACTACGAGCGGTACTGTATACATGCGAGGTTAAAGTTTGTGTATTTATCTTGAAATATATATTTTCAAACGATCGTAAACGGCTCACTTAGCGATAATAGCCTGACAAGGAGGTTGGGAGGCGCGTCGACGCAATTTCGTACATCAGTTATTGTGCGGAGACCACACGCGGGCTCGTAACAGATCTTGGTCTTTGTACTTACATGTACAGCAATCTGCGCATCGTGTGACATCCCATCCGTATTTCTGCAAAGGGGTAGCTAGATGAGTATAGTACACTACCACGTCTCACCAGATATGTTATACGTTCCATCATGGAATAGAGGGTTAGATGTCATTATTATATTATATGAAATAGAAGCGGCATTGTATGGCACATGTAGCGGCACCATTACTATACAGATGCTTAAATGTATGTACCATCGTTTTCAGAGGCAGTTGCTGACGCGTGTCACTTTGATATGAGTTACTCGTTTATGCGGAAACCAGAGTTGATTAATGTTTTTTTTAGAACAGTTATATTCTTTCTTACTATTAAATGTTTCATGAGTGTTTACACACATGATTATGAGTAGGTATACATATATGTACCGGCTTAACTCACGTAGGTAAGTTAAGCGGGTTACATTCTGGCTAAACCTCTATTTTATTTCGGTCGTTATATTATTATTCTTCTAAAGACGTCGATTACAGTTAAAATAGGGTCTCCGCCAGCAATAGTTAAAAGTTGAACCAATTAGGCTCAGTGTTAAGAGACGTGTTACTTAAGCAATGTATTTATTAAGATTACTTCAAAGGTCAACTTAACTTTAAACACAGTCCACAATGTTTCTATCTGCCTGTCTATTCTAATGCAAAAATAGGAACAGTCCTATTCAATGGGCGGCAGAGGGGGCCCGCAGGCGCGGCAGTGCCGGCAGCGCGCGTGATAGGGCAGGCCTTCAAATGCTGATTTGTCAAATTCAGATCATCACCACTTAAGTTTCATATGCGATCGTCGATCAGTTGGTCTTCGCAAACCGTTTAATATATCTTACATTACTGCATTCTTATGCGGACACTCAATCGGTAATTCTTACATTTAATAGTGGGATACAGAAGCTTCCTCGTAGCTCTGTATGAATACTTATGGCGCAGGGCCACCTGAGTCATCACGGGCTCTCGATCATAGCAGAGTTGTTTGAAAAGTGCGGAAAGCGTTTCCAACTACCCATGTTTCTAAAGAAGTGGACGAACGGATGTGTGTCTTACTTATTCTTTGAATCTAAAACAAAATAAATTTACTTAATGTTTCTTTTACCATTTCATTACATTTCTATACATATCACCATCAATAGACGATGTTATACACAGATATCTATGGGTACTGTTACCATACCGCATCAGGTGGTAGGCGTAGTCATCTGCCACATCCATAAATACATCTAACAGCCACTTACCAAATAAGAAAGGTACATCTGACCTCTAGCTAAGAAAAAACATAATAATTCACTCGTGTGTGTTATTACATTTAAGCGACCTCGCATCAAATTACGGTACTGTGGCAATTGCACATCATACAAGGGTTCAAGGTTCGATTCTTGCGCCGAAATATTTTTGGGTCATTATGTATATATTTAGGATGATAGAGATATAAATACGTAGAAGTGTCGCCTGTATTGTTTGTAGGTGTATTACTATAATTAAACTTACATTTTAATATTTTATTTCACACAAGTACCCACTGTAGAAGTCATTTTCGGAGAATTATTTGTTATTTATTTACTTTTTATTGCACGTTTCCACACAAGGACAACTTACCAAGCTAGGCAGAGCTGTTGCTATGGTAACCAAACAGGCGACAAAATATATAGGTATAAACATTTAGTTGCACATAATTTTTACACCTAACACAAAACGAACACTTATTTCAAAAGTTACCTATGATTAATTTGACCAAGTATTAGTGAAAACGAAAAAAGTCTACGAACTAAAAACGTACCATTGTCTATTCTGTTAGATACTTGGCTCCTCATTTCGATGCATGTGTAGGTCATGCACTACATGAAACTTGTCTCATTATCTCTCTAAGGACGACATATAACATTATAAAATATTTTTCATCTAGCGGAGCAACTTTTCACCCGTGTGTTTCTACCGACGCCCCGTGTGTACACGGCCGTTTTACATGCGATCAATCAGCTGGTCGTGAAAGGTTTCAGACTGCTTGATATTTTTATAAAGTCACATTCTACTTTTAATTATATTGGTATAATTGCACAATATTTATGACGTTTGGCCATTCGTTTTGAACACAAAATTGCATTTGATATAAATATCCTTGGGTTATTAATTTGTTTGCGTATTTTTCATCATCATCATTATCAGCCTACTCCCGTCCACAGCTAGACATAGGCCTGTCCAATAGCACGCCACTAAGCTCGATCTTCAGCTCTTCGAATTCAACCGCTGCCAGCCACTTTGCGTGTACCGTCACTCCACCTAGCTGGACGTATATTTAAAACATTGAATATTTCAGTAGCCGCCACCAGATAGTGTGTTATCGTTGACGTTTCATAACATTTTTTATACTATTCGTTTCTTAAAGTAATTTTAGAAAACATTATAAAAGGTAAAAGGAGCGTAGGTCGCCCTCCTACCAGATGGTCTGACGACCTGAAGAAGATAGCGGGAAGCTGCTGGATTCGAAAGGTCCAGGACCGGATGGAGTGGCGCCTATTAAGGGAGGCCTAAGTCCAGCAGTGGACATCAAGAGGCTGGCGATAATGATGATGATGATGACATAATAAAACATATTTCGATACAACACATGCAACATTATTCTTGTTAGATTGTGTTCAATTGTATTCATAATTGGTGAGGCCTATGTCCAGCAGTGTACGGGAGTAGGCTGATAATGATGATGATGATGATGTATTCATCATGATATCATCCTTCTGACAATATAATTTTTAAATTATTAATTGAATTATAAAATATATTTAACTACTACACCCATTTTCATAGAAAATGTTAAAGAAGAATCCATCTTTTTATCACTTTCGTCTGAAATTTAGTCGAAAATATAATTAATCATAAATAGAACAGATTATTTTAAGACGAAAATCAATAAACTAATATCGCTAAAGGAATTTTCATGGCTCGGTTTCCAGACTTCACTGTTATCTGTTATGGAATAGTTCGATGACAATTTATTATTTTTACATCGTCACGCCAAGCCCTTAATGGGGTCGGCAGAGAGCACCGAGTACCAAATATTTCTCTCCTTACAGAGCTGACGTATTCTTTCAACATTAATCATTGTCTTTATACGCGCACGTCGAGTCCGTTACTTATAATTAATAAAACTTAATCGTAAGCCACTGCTACTTCTTCTTTGTGAACCTTCAGAACATTATGATTCCAGGGTTAAACACGGGTCTCATACAAGATTGTGTACATAAGCCCAATATCCTTACCCCTACCAAATGAAAATTGGCAGATTTCACACGTCTTAGAGAAAATTAAGCAAAACTACAGTGTGCGAGTTTCCTCATGAGCCTTTTCTCTACCCTCTGGTATGTAACGTTATTAAGCGATATTTATCAAAGATTAGAATCCAAAAGCCTCAGAGCGAGAAGCTAATATGGAAGCCGCTAAGCTATCGCTGATAACATTCGTCTTTATTGATTTGATTTATGTATTATAGCAATTAATCAAAAATCTTGCAATGTATTAGCATATACATATAACACAATTGCTTAACAATCATATTTTACGACCGACGAATTGAACGCGGGACCGTGCAATTAGAGGCGATATACACATAGTTATTAATTAGTGCGTGAAGTATTAAGAGTATTATGGACGGCATGAGAAGCTCTAATGGTTGTGTTTGTAACCGTTTGTTGAGAAAAACCTTTGGGTTACTGACGACTTACACAACAGCTGTTGGTTAAGAAACAGTTTAAATAATGATTATATGTAAATAATAATTATGAAAGTAATTAATAGTTAATTTACCATGGTCATAACCAAATTCATACGTCAATTTTATTATCTGCAACGCACACGATTTCGTAAAGTCAGTGTTGAATTTCAGGACGAACCTCAGACCCTTAGAGTAAATAACATGTAAATCCCTACGCTACATCTGCCCGTTCAACGTCATCGTTGACTAGATAGGATGCACGAAACTTGGTCAGAAGGCAAATACAGAAGGTAGGCAGGATGTTATAGACAGAGAAGCACGGATATAGAAAGCTATAATCATGAATAAATTGATATAAGGTTAAAAGAATCGTTACTTTTTAGACTACCTCGTCGGTCGAGTGGTTGCATGCGCGACGGCCGATCGGTAGGTCCTGGGTGCAAATCCCGGGTCGGATGCCATTGGATTTTTCTAATTAAGAATTTGTTCTAGTGATTCGAAGTCTGGCTTGTGCCCGGTGTATGGCAATAGGCTCACCACCTATTTCATGGGACGTAAACGTAACTAGTGAAACGTGGGAGTGTACTACATTCCTCTGACTACCCCTTCGGGGATTACAGGCGTGATGTTACGTAACTTTTTAAAATATTTGCTTAAATAAAAGTAACAGTAACTATTGTTATGATAGAAGCAGTTAAATTAAATTTATCCAACAAAACCTTGAGGTCATTAATTAAATATTTATTTATTATTATTACAACAGTTAAAAGTACAATGGTTTGTTTGTTCGGTACATCTGGTCCAAAGAGAAATTTCGTAACTGGACTAATTAGGTATGTTGATAGACATTACATGAGCAATATAATCGTGTTTAATAAAAACGTAACAGCAATGTCTTTAATATTACAATATTTGCTTTAACAGTGAAGCGAAATATCTTGAGGTAGGTAATCTACGAATCTCGTACATATCTTAAAGTTCTTCATAATGTTGTCCATACCGTGTAAAGACTGTCACGCCATGCTTGGCTGTCGTGATAAATTATAGTCTCAACCCTAATCATTTTGAGAGAAGACCAGTAACCGACAGACAAACGATAAAAAAGGTTTGTAATGATAATGAAAAGCCAAAAATTATTAGAAATCTCAACTAGAATTTAAAGTACTAATTTATGTAAGAAGTGTAAGATAAAATAATACGTTATCATTCGAAAATTGACTTGAAACCGTCCCTTAGCCAGTTTAAATAACAATGAAAACAATTCCCATCATTGAAATATCAAGAAACACTTTACATGTAATAAGACTTCGCGTTTTAATCGCTCCACTTATCATGTCAAGGTCAGGCAGAGAAAGGATGACACATTGTCTGCGGTTGTCGAAACGCAAAGACAATAGAAGACATTTGTCGATGTTTCGATACTATTGTCTTACGATTTATGGAGATCATGGTCATAGGAAGAGGAATTTGAACTTACGTAATAGACACCTTTAATACACACGTGATCAGCCTGTCTATGTCCTCTGCTGGATGGATATATGCCTCCTCTGAGGGGTTCAGATCCACAACCGCCTAGCTGAGCGTGCGGCTTGGGGCTTTTTGCACCGCCTACGCTGCTACGCTCTCCATGAACTCCCTGTCTTGACCAAATATGTCACTGATGGGGAGTCCGAAGACTCCGAAACTGGTTTGCGTGTATGAAGTGAATGATGAACGTGGAGGAGCAGATCAGGTCTGTAAGGAGCAAGATATTTGATTTTCGGTGCTCTCAGCCTAGTCCGTACAGGACCTGGCGTGATGCTATAATAATAATAATACAGTTTCCTAACTTTCCCATCCCTTTATGTATTCCATGGGTCACTTTCAAATCATAACTTGACCTATAGCTAACATTATAAGTCCGGCATAATTTATTATCGTCATATTCTGAGCAACGCAATCACATTTTGCTTAAACGATTTTAAATTGTATACCTAACCGATAAGGGCTTAAAATCCTCTGCGAAATATGTAGAGCTGTTTTTGCATGCACGCTAAATTGAAACGTATATATATTTCGATAAGGTACAAAATCCCCAGTTATATTCGCATGTATGATGTAAACTAATAGAATGTAGAATGCAGTCATTCAATATGCGTAAAGTACGCTCGCAGACAATTTAATTAATTTCGACTTAAATTAATTTCGCTTAAAATTTATTCGATAGATCCATGTTGACATTATAGTATATACTTGATGTTCGTAAAATATTAACGATGTAAGACTTAAAAGATAAACATTGAAATTTCTCAATATCAAAATTCTTAGTAAGACGGGAATGGTTTAAAAATTTTACATGGATATTTTAAACCTGAGTACATTTACATTTTAAAACTGAATATTACTTATTTATAATATATATTTAATATTACATGTACTTCTTAAATCCAAAATATGTATTTCTAAAGTCATATTCAGCTGTCAGAACTTTTTAATATAAACCTTAGCGGGAAAATGTAAAAAAAAATATTAAACCACAATATCACCCATCATACGTCAGTATATAATGTAATGTATAATGAACAAACTTTGGCCACGTATCTCCAGTGCATCCCAATAATCGCGGAACTATGATAGAGGGTATAATTATTATAACGAAAAAGGAAAAAAACATTATTCTAACTTAAATATTATAACATTTTTTCTAACCTAACATTTCAATGATAATCGTAATAAAAAAGCTCTTAGTAGAATACCAGTTACTTTTGCGCTCAACAGTACTCCATTTACTTGCTCTAATACGAGGACGAATAGGCGTTAGGGTTGGCAGAATTTTTTTAAATAACAATGTAGAGTAGTTATTCCTACTAATAAAAATAATGTACTCGTATCTCTCAACTCTACCTGTAGTTACAAAAACAGGTAGCTGATTGCACAGATTGCTATTATGCTTACATGTTCAGTAATTTATTATTAATAGCATAAAATTATGTTACGACAATAGATAAAAAATATGCTTTAATGAGACAGATAACCTTTAAGAAGTTACTATTAAAAATTCAATAATTCTAACTCAATCGTGAACCATTTTTATATTGCCGGTGAACGCAGGATTTCTCACAGAATAAGAAGGATTAAGTCTATAATTCACAACGAAGGCCAAGTGCTTGTTGGCAGACATGATGTCACACCCAGGTATTCTTCACGGGAGTGTGACATCACACGTCTTGTAGAGAACACCTAGATATCTAAGATTCTTCAAGATATTTTCCTTTCCCGTTATTCCGAGTGGTATTTAAAAATAAATTGCAAATTTGTAAAAATTAAAACTACTTGCAACGATACTATTCACCGAAGTTCAAAGAAGTGAACCTAATGTCATATATTAACAATGATTAGCAATTATCGCCTGGGCCCTCAGCCCTACAGCGCGACCATCCCGACACATCATTACTATCGTTCAGCCAACTCTACCATAAATCACGCACTCTGCCTTACATATAATAACAGCGATGCATAATTAAGTTTGTACTTCGCACGGTA
>DWFV01002259.1:0-10064 GCA_018246775.1 Parelbella machaon machaon | reverse complement strand
ATTAAATAATTAATCACAAAAAATTACTAAAATGAATAAGTTTTAGGCTTAATAATTATATTAAACACATGCTGTATATTTACTACGGAGTAGAAACAATTTTTAATGGTCAGTTTATTTGGTACAATTGTGCCATTATTATATTTACATATAAAAAAATATGCGACGAGATGTGTGCGTTTGCATATTATTATCATTAAACTAATGGCTGGCAGTTCACTGGGGCTATTTGAATTTAAATAAATTCCTCTTTTCTGTAATTGAAATGATATTTAAATAAATTTTGATGAAATATTCTATAGAGTTTTAATAGTTTATTTTCTTGTCACAATTAGTATTTATTGTAGTACGTGTTATTTCTATTTTATACTTTTATTGACGTGACATAAAAATGTATTTTTGTATTAATTTACCAATAATAATTACTACTCTATTATTAAATTTAATTGTAATTTAGTAAATTACTTTACCATGTGTCTAGATCATTTATTGCTAATAAAATTTTTATTTCGATATGCTAGCAAAAACAATAAACTATTCCGTTTGCTTTTATAATCATTTAAGTACCAGAAAAAGGCACAATGCATAGGAGATTCATTATCATGTGTCATTGCATGTTTCCGCCTTTTAAGTTTCCAAGCGCCTAATCACTAGGTTGGTGTCATTGGATAACATTCTCTTGGGTGTTGGCAAAATTCAGGGCGAAGTATAATTTATAAAGTTAGAGTTCAACTAGTAATGCACAGAATAAATTCAAAGAAACCATTTTGTATAAGACGTGTAAGAAAGAGGAAAAGGAAAATCGAAGCGGATTTTAGGAAATTCATTTATTAAATGCGACCGTTTAAAAATCACGTTTGTCTTGAAATACGTGCCCCAGAGATTTATATCTGTTATTGTCAATTAACGATATAAAACTGCTAATTATATTCAAAGCGAAGTGCTAAACAAAATAAAAAACGCCAATTAAAATATATTTTCTTCAAATGCTAGCGATTAGCGTAACATCTGTCTTCTTAGAAATATTTTTCTCAACAATTGCATTGTGTGAAAAATATTGTAGGACGTCAAATATTCCAAGCGATATCAGAAAGTTAACAATGAAGTCTAATTGCGGCTCATTAACCTGTTTCAATAGGTAGGATTGGAATTTTTCCTTAAGCGTCAACTTTTCGAGGTCGTATTGAGCTAGACGCAGCGGGAGAGGGGTCGGGTGGGGGCGGCCTCCCCGTGGATTTGACGGAGCAAGGGAGCCTCCCGTCGCTGCGTGAGAACCGGGCTCCAGGAAGCTTGCAGCGAGGCGCTTTCGATTTTCAAATGCTCAGTTTCACTTCCAATATAATTCTGATTTACGTTGATTCAATTCTAATTTATAATTATTGTTACCTACTTCTTGTGTTGACAAAGTATTTCCTATTGATATTTTAGTTGTATCTTGTACGCTGTATTAATACGTTTTCGATATAACGTAGATAAATGTACCTTTACTGAGTTACAAAGGTGTAACGCCGTGAAGATAATTTACCAACGCTTATCGTTCGTATAAAATTTTGTTTGGAAGTTCTGGATACTGGCAGGTTTTGTAAATTGTCGATTAGGTTTGCAATTCTAGTTTATCTTTGTGCCTCAACTTTCGAGGTCGTATCGAGCTAGACGTGCCGGGCGAGGGGCGGGGGGTGGCAGGCGCGAGCGCGGGGAGGGGAGCCTCCCGTCGGTGCGTGAGAACCGGGACTACAGGAAGTTTGCACACGCAGCGCTTCGATTTTTGAAAATTGAATGTTTATTTTTTCATTTGAGATTTCGAAACGGATGCAGGTTCCCCTTCCTGGCGATTTTTTCTTTTTCTACGAGTGCCATAGCGTGCCAATTATCTAGAAATTTTCATCGAATTTTCCTATCGATTTTGGGTTAGCTTTAGAAACAAATACATATATTTTACTTTGATATAAATCAGTTTGCATATGCATTATCTGTTATATCACTGACATTTGGCGCCGTAACAGTTTTAATATTATCACTGATACGCAGGTACCTTCAATTTGACTGTATTATTTTACACGTGCCTCGTTTTCCAGGAATGAAGGACTGAACTTTAATTCACGTGGCACAGAACGTGATTACAATATTCACAATATTGGGGTAGCTATTGAAAATACATAAATAGCTTCTCTGGCAACACTGGGGCTGCTTCTAAGTCCCGCCACGTTTCGCCGAATTGAGTTGAGAATTCGGAGAACAGTTATTGATGTAGATTGTCGAATATAATTCTAGTTTTATCGCCTGAATTTTAAAGCTAGATACTGATCTGTGTAAATTCGGTAGAGCCGGACCAAATTCGGTTATGGCCCCTGAAGAATATCGATTGCTCATTGAAATTAATTCAAATGGCGTTGGGTGAGAGTTTGAATATTGATTATTTACAGCGTTATAATATTATAGTATTTATCTCGTCTGGACGGAATTAAATTCGGTATCGTTTAACTGTTTATTTACTTTATTGACTATTATTTTAGTATTATTTCGTATTTTTTACATTGCGCAATATTAAAATTCTATGATGATAAAGTGCAAAGATGTAGTTGTTTTAATTTGAGTGCAATTGTAAGATTTAAAGTACAGGGTGCATGTTGTGGCTACCTTGATTATTTTGATTCTAAGTTTATATTTAAGGTAACATAACGTATGTATTTTTCCGAAGGTGTAAGCAGAGTGTTCCCACAGTTCACCAGTCATGTACGTCTCCTTTCAGATTTGATATTGAATTAAACTTCTTTACTCTAATGTATTCTACAATTGTTATCTTTATTAGCGTCAAAAACATATTTTTAGTTTGCAAATTATTATCTTCCTGTTTTAATAATAATAATAATAATATTTTGTACGTCCCCCAAAGGACCCCAAAGCTAGTGTTATCTATGATAATCGGACAGCTTCCTGTATTTGATTTAGTTTTTGTTCTCCAGAACAAAATGCTTCGTTTCATTCAAAACTTGTTGCTGGCAACACAATAATGAATAGTCGTGCTATTAAGTAATGGTAAACATTTGGAGCAATCATAACTTAGATTGTGACGGTTGTAAAGTTTCGCCTAACAATCACTTAGTCTTGACACTATGTTAATTTCGATTGTAAGTTATTACAAAAGTACTGTTTTTCCATTTGTTCATTAAATTTTAAATATATTTCGATATAACGGTAAAAGATTACATAGGAAGCTTTTCGCTTGACAATTTTCCGTAATACATATTTTGTAAGGAAGTTTGCGCGTCTGTTATTGACCAGCGATGGTGAATTATGGGTTTAAATCTTCATAATCGGAGAGGCGCAGTAGGGTTTTTGCCTACGTAAACAAATAACTCCTATAATATATAATGTCAGGTGTTTTAAAGTCCTCAAGTAAGTCGACAAGCCAAGGACAGGGCGCGATGGCGCTTATTGGGGGAGGCCTACGTCCAGCAGTGGACTGAGCTAGGCTGATGACGATGAAGTTGTTAAGTTATAAGTTCAATTTGTTAACCGTCTTTACAGACTACACATTTTGGAGAACGGAATAGAGAATGTGTGGCTGCAACCGTTTTTCTCACGATGTCTTTCATCGTTGTAGTACTATTCTATTTTATCGTTGTACTATTTTATTTTAAAAACGCAAATATAAATAATTGTACTCTCAGTGTTCTTAACCTATCACGTAAGGAACCTGGCGTAATGCTATTGTAATAATAATGCATATGACATTGTAAAATTATAATGAAACGTGAGGATTTGAATCCCGAACCTCCGAAGTGGGACATTAAAATTTAAATCCACTAGATTATCAATTCTCTTACAGAAAATAATCTGGTTTTAAATTTGAGTAGATAATTTGCATTCCGAGGATCACTTAATGACCGGTCCATTGTGTGTGACGCACCCCTATCCTTTTGCTTTTCCTATACGTTAATGGCTTTTGAAACTAATACCCACTCTTGAGTAGTATTATTTAGTGATATCGGCTCTATGTCGCAATTCTGTTTTACTTTGGATGGTTCGTGGCGTGATTGGATTGCAAAGATTTGTTTTTACGTGTTCTGTGTACGATTGATCAGTTTATAGCTTATATAAAATTCTATTAATCAATACAAGATTTTATAGCATAGTAGATTTTATAGAAGATTATATTTTAGAAATATCTTTGACTGTTTTTGCACGTACTCAAAGCGCTTGATAGAATAGGTAGGAGGATGATAGAATAATTACGTTTATTAGTAGTAACAAAAGACATACCTCAGGGTGGTTTTGCGTGTGCAGCACATATTTAAAAAGGATATTTAAAACACATCAACCCAGGATAGGCAGAGGGAATCAAAATCTATGATCGTAGATAACTGGTAAATTATATTACTAGCAACTCGTTGGCTTGTTCTAAAATAAATGTGCAGAATCTATTTTCTCAAATCTACGTCATTATATGGACTGTGAACTTGCAATTTAACAGAAAATATTTGAGTATAAGCTCGCTGCATTTGATTTCTATTTCACTTTTGTTAATAAAGGGAGCGTCGCTCGAAATTTCGCTTTCGACCGAATTTTCACTTTCTCCGCCCCGCCGAGGCCGCATCGAGTGCGTCGGGGGGCGCATCGTATCGACCGCCACTATGTGTGTCGCGAGGCAGCCGCCCCCACCCCAACCCCCTCCAGCTGATATAGGATACTCGTTGCTGCCTTCATTCTTACCTACCGCTCCTAATAACGAGATGTCACTTGCAAGCGTAGCTGTTTCCGATACAAAGTCATTTTGCCGTGATTATTTTGTGTACGTCAAAATTAAGACAATTCTGCTATAATTTATTAAAAACCAAAAAAATAACACCATGGCTGTTATCCCAGAAGAGGTAGGTAGGGGAGTGTGCTCCAGTTACGTTTACGTCCCACGCTGTTATTTATTGATTTTTTTTATCTTAAAAAGTAACCAACCGACTTCTATATTGACACATTTTATGATTCCAGCTACGACGTAGATTTCCTCCTAATTAATATATGTAGATCGCGAGAGCTTTGTCAACCGTTTCAATAAAAAAAATTTTTGCGTCTGGCTGCATAGAGCTTCAAAACGGAAATACGAATAAACAAAAAAATGGGTTAGTGTTAAGGGGCTCTAATTATTCATCATTATTCATTTCATGTATTGCACCCACCCTTCCGTCTAAATAACCAACCTTTCCTAGACTCCATGCACTCAATAGACTATGCGTCAACTGAAAAGTAATAACTATATTTTGTTCATTCTTATAATAAACAGTCGAAAACAGACACGAGAAAGGTACGGTTATTACCCTGTAGGGTTCTTTGTACTAATTTCAGCCTTTGATGTAGGTACTCAATTCGTACGGATATTAAAATAAATTGCTGACGAAATACCCATTCAGAACACGTGTTGGTCCCGAGATATACGTATCTAAATAATATTCTATTGACATCACGTTTCGTTAAGAATCAATAAAGTGTGGCTAAGGTTTGTGCGTAGAACTCAAAAGTTATTACTTAAGTACTCGCTACCATTGTACTTATATTTGGGCGACTCCTGCATCGTTGTGGCTTCACACCGCCTGCCGCCGCGAGTATCGCCCGTTTCGATAATAAGGCACGTTTCAGGTGGCATATATATTGGATTTCATACGTAAAATGAGCTGCGTATGATATTTCAGTGGGGTGAATGTTTAATATCGGGCGGTTATTATGCTTTTTGTGTTCGCTGCACATTTGTTTATCGTTGTTTTATAGGATAGACTCGGTTCTATGTGTGCAATTGTGTTGTCTGTTCCTATTGTGTGCTGGTAGGTTTTTATACAGAGTTTTGTGTTGAATTTCTTTAAGATGTTTTCAGGGCTATTTATGGCATAAGATGTAAGTTTTTTTGTTGTTTATTTGTTTCTTTAATTGAAAAAAAGTATAATATTATCTTTTTAGTTATTTATTATCTTTCTGATTTAACTATTTTAATGGCCCCTAATAATAATTGAAATAAATTAATGGCGTTTTAGAATTTGTCTTCTTTGGTTATTACGCATTAGAAAATTAAAACATTATAACAATCAAGAAACCGCGTCTTTATAAACTGTTATTATTTTATCAAATATGACGTATCACATATGTATATCTGAAGTGTTAGCCATTAGTTGTACAATAGTTGTCGAAATACAATCTTAATTCATTGAATGCTTAAATTTGAGCTCTATTGAGGTTCTTAGGTCGTAGAGTGTAACTTACAGCAGTGATAGCCTAGTGGTTAAGAATTCAGTCTCTCACTCTGGGTGTGCTGGGTTCAAATCCATGGCGCGCACCTCTTTACAAAAATGCGTTTTAAGTTTAAATATAACTTGCTAACGGTGTGGGAAAACATCGTGAGGAAACCTGCACACCTTAGAATTTACAAAAAAAAAAATATTCTAAGGTGTGTGAAGTCTGCCAACCCGCACTTGGCCAGCGTGGCAGACTATGGCCTTAACCCTCTCAATATGAGAGAAGACCCATATTCCAACGGTGGAATGACAAATGGGTCGATTATTATTATTATTTTTTTTTAATGTAAATATGCCTTTCTATGACGACAAACCCGGAATAAATTAAATCAAAACCAGTAATTTGAAAACTATCCTTTAGGCAACAACTCCCACCAAAATTGTAAAAAAATACTTACAAATTAAAAATGTTCTAAATAATACAACTCTGTATTTTAAGGCTTAACCTAAAGTCTGCGCAAAATCTTCCCAAAGTTGCACACAAAATACACATTTTTTATAACGCCCGGCGAAGCGTGTAGATGACTAATACGAGTAGTCATATTTAATTAAAACACGGGCAAGGCCGCATTACGAGTAGTTACGTAGTAGTTACAAAGAAAAACGGTTTAAAAAACTTAAAAGTGTCAATAGGTGAACGTATTACTTTATCTATAAGTAACTTTCATTTAAACGAAAACAAGTCGAAACAACTAGGTAATAGGCAGGATGTAATAAATTACATTGACTTACGCAATTTTAAAAAGTAAAAAGTCAAGATACCGTGTCCAATATGGCGCGTGTTCCCGCCACAGCTGACCCAAAGGTTAACTTTCACGTGCACCGTGAGTGCATCCAATTATTTGAATATAATGTGAATTGGATTGTTATGTCAACAATGGCAGGCATGTGAAGTTATTTTAAAACTCATTATAAAGTCTTATCAGAAACGCACTTAAATACATATCCGTTTTATTACAAATGCATGCGTATGAGGCAAATTAAGGTAAGCGCTCACTTTTTTAAATGCCGTATAAACTTGATGCTGGCACTTTATTTACTTTTGTGCGCTACTTTTATGCAATTTAATAATTATTATGTACTGTAGTGTGCAACAAAAACATTTTATATTGTTTATTATTCTTTCAGAGAATAAAATTTGATACTTCAGATGTTTTTCTTTTGCTATCTTGGAAAAGGCAAACCAATAAATCATATGGAACCTGAGGGTTTATCTCACTAAATAAGTTTTCATCATCATCATTTTATCGTTTCACTATTAGACACGGATACCCTTTCAAATTAGAAATGCTTGATACTGTAATTAATGTACATTATAAAACTGTTTTGTAAATTAAAGTTATTTGAACTATCTTTTTCATTTTTATCGTTGATAAATAATGTTTTCGTATTAATTAATTAACCACTAATTAGTAATTCTGCAAAAAACATCCATTGCGTTCTAGAACTATCTATTTCTTATCTTTGCGATCTTCTCGAATCAAAATGTTGATGACTCTCATATTATCCGCTGTCAAGTCATGTTAAATTAGCGGTACGCGACATTTTGTAATTAATACACCTGTTTGCTTTTCAATATAATTTCATGTGACAGCCATTACTGACACCTATGTCCGATTCACTTTCTAATATGAACTCTTATGTAACTTCGGTTAAACCGGTAAATAACTAAAGACAGGTATCATTGGATTTGTGGTTTTTAGGGCAATACTTATATAACAAATTATGTATGTATCTGCTAGTGCAACCTTCACTTGATATCGTAATAGATTTTATTGCTTCCTTGATGATATAGTTCTGGTTTTTTGTTTATGGTCAAATACAATGAATTTATAGACTAAAAAAGTATTCTCTTTTGGAATACCTGGCTATTGCTTAAATATTTCGAATCTCATGATCCTATCAACTTCGTTCATATTTATGAACGAAGGATTCCATAAATGGTATTAGATAAGTAAGTAAGCTATTCCGCTGATATTTTTACGATTAAACTGGTAATTTGTGCTTTATGCTGTGCACGAAATCAATATTATCATTTCAAGGAGTCATCAAAACGACAGAGAAAGTGCAAATGATAGAGCGCACATTCCAAAATCAATCGTAAAACCATACGTGTGGTGCTGATTGAAGAATGTAATCGCAAGAATAAGCAAAAGTGTGTTGACATTTTTATGACGGACGGGTTTGGCGAACGAAACAAATTGATAGGAAAGTTAAAAAGATAATTAATTGCTTATAATAATAATAAATCGTTGGCCAGTTTTGGGTGAAAGGTGCAGCAGGCTGGCGGGACTGAAGGAATGCGTTCTCTGCGGGATAGTGACGTCATCGCACATCGTTAATCTTCGCAGGTTGCTAACTGACAATTATACCCGTAAAAGTTGAGCTTCGAGCGGCAAGACATCATTAAAGCTTCTCATCCTTCTGTACTGTCCGTAAGATGAAATGTGGATGCTAATAAAACATATCGTTTAAAGTCCAATTAAAGCTAGGTAGAAAGGACTTACATGTAATACCTGTATTAAAAGTAAATTTAAAAATATTGAATGGTCACACGTCGATTGTGGCGGAATTTGCCGTAACCCTTAGGTACTATGTATAACAATATTTGTGTGCGTGTGCCTTTAAATTTGAACCGAGACTGAGTTTAAATTTAAACAGGAAACGGTTAGGAGTAGAGTATGCTACGACCTGAAATACAAAGGCGATGTTTTCGGCTAAGACTCCTTTTGCCTCTGAATTTCTAGTCCAGTAATTAACAAACCTGAACAGCGAACCGAAGGTTACGGGTGCCATTCCCACCCTGGACAATTTGTGTCATGAGCACGGCGAGTTGTTATTTGTCTGGAATTAAATTTTCTCTATAAGTATATATTTATATACCATACTTAGTAAGCAATTAAGTATTAAATCAAAATAGTTATTAATACCACTTATAATAGTTGCTTTGGTAATTAACATCGCAGACGATGAAACCCACTCGCAACTTTCCAAGCCTTTCGAGTAGGCCCTTCACTGCATTTCTTGGTATTACTGCGACCGCACACGATGTACCTATTGACACGCAAGTTATGTTCAATGTACTGACAAACCCTTTAACATGTTAATGTTATTAGATAGGGCAATGTAAGAAGTCTGGATTTGTATGGCATATGGCCCGGTATATGGCAATATGCTCACTCCCTATTATAGCGGACGAAGAACGTAATGTGAAAAATAGGAGTACCACACCCCTATGCCTATGTAATGTATCCGGGTAATACCTACATATATTACCCGGAAAGGGTAGGCGCTTAGGTAGATCGTGTTCAGTTATAGCTACTCTCAGCTACAGTACTTGAAGTTTTGGTAGTGTACTTCTAAATAATTTCTTTTTAGTTTTTCTTCCCTCACTTTAAATTTTTTACTTACCCATAATATAAATACACGTGCTTCAGCACGAATATTAACAAAGGTAACTTAGAGAATCGGAACAAAATAACAAGCAAAATATTTCAACACGTATAACACAACAAAATAAATTAGTTTAAAAAATTTTTTACTTGGCAATAATAAACAAACTTGCAGGCACGTTTACGTAAATGACTTAAAATTTATTATATTTATATTATTCACTTTGAAATAATGTATTTATTTATTACTAAATAAAATATTGCGTTTCTCAATAAAAATAATAGGCGTACTTGTATTCATTACAAAATATTTTTTGATAAATAATAATCGACTCATTTGTCATTCCACTATTGGAATATGGGTCTCCTCTCATATTGAGAGGGTTAAGGCCAT
>DWFV01002258.1:0-10065 GCA_018246775.1 Parelbella machaon machaon | reverse complement strand
TTGACATTATAATCGAAACTACATCAAATCGCATGTTTTTGTGTTGGCAATTGTGGAGCGGACGTGTTGGCGGCCGAGTCTGCGATATGGGTTCGTGCCATTCTATTTAGCATTGACGAGTTAAAGTACATTTCAAACGACCGTTAATACTCCCAATAGTCCGAATCAACATCACATCTGTAATCCTCGGAGGGGTAGGCAAAGGAGTGTAGTGCACTCCCACGTTCCATCAGTTACTTTAGGTCCCATGGAAGATGTGGTGAGCCTATTGCCATACGCCGGGCACGGATCTAGACTCCGAGTCACTATTAGAAATTATAAATTAGAAAAATCCAATAATATCCGACCCGGGATTTGAACCCAGGATCTCCCGATCGGCTGTCGCGTTTGCAACCACTCAACCAACGAGGCAGTCTAGTTCTTTGACATTTAATTTATTAAATTAAAGTATTAATGAAACTATATAGTATGTTAAAAGTGGATTTATTTATAAATAAAATATATTCCACCAACATTCATAAAATCATCTTCTAGCAGCTTCAAATACATTACAATAATATATATTGGTAACAAAAGACGTTCATGTTCTTGTAAATACGCCGCTTAGCGTTTAGATATTTACATCAATAATTTTTTCAATTTCTATAACAATAGAAAATAAATAAGAAAAACAATAGATCTTTGTTCCAAAAATTAGGATACTATTTTTATAAACTATAATCTATACAAAAATGCATATAAACAATTATTGCCTTTAAACAAAAAAAAAAAAAAGACGAGGCATCATTTTTAAATTTTTTTGTTACCGTTACTTATTCCAAGCAAACAGATTATATGCCAAAAAGCTCGTCTATTGTTACCTCATAATATGGACCATTGTTTGTCAACCAAACTCACTGGAGTGGCAGTCAACTAGTTATAATCATTTATTCCTCATGGATGCCTCCGGGGTGACTGATATCTAAATAACGTCAATAAAACACTAGTTTCCTTGCTTTGCACATTTCATTGTACGATTTATAACCTAATTACTCTAAATAAATAAATCCTCCATCACAATACACGCATATCCCTCGCTTTTAAATATTGACATGACTGTAAAGTGCTTATCTAAACTTACAAACTTATTAAGATATTTTAACTACAATTTTCTATACAGTGTGGTGTTTTCTTAAGAACAGTCAAAGTTCAAATCACCCTTTAATATTTTAATACGAAGGATATGGCAGTACATACGAAGGTTTAATTAGTTCCATGCAATTTGCTGTTCAATGAGTTTGTCTGTACCTCTGATTTGATTCTTATAGTAAATAATAAAAACACATTACTTACATTCGAATATGTTCAAATACAAAAAAGAATCATTTTCGCTTATAATAAAACAAAAAGAACAATATATTATGAAACGTGATTAAAAACAATTGACAAAAAAAAACTTGTTTTTCAAAAGTTTGATTTAAAAAAACGTGTAATATAAAACTGAGCTTGAATAATACAGAAGCAATACCTCAGTACGAAGGAAATATCATAAATATAAAAAAAATATTTAAAAACAATAACTCTTAGACTAAACTGTTTTGTTCAAACAATAGCGTCTCAGTCGGGCAGCAAATTGCAGGGAGTCGAATGAGGTTTTAGTCTATGGGCGAGCGCTTCACAGGATTATGTTGGCAGGGTCCTCGAGGTTCTCCTTGAAGGCCTTCATCCACTGCGCGCCCACCGCGCCGTCCACCACGCGGTGGTCGGCCGACGCCGTGAACGTCACGAACTTCGCCACTCGGAACCTGCCACACATCATCATTATCATCAGCCTATCTCAGTCCACTGCTAGACTCAGGCATCTCCCGATGAGCGCCATCGCGCCTTGTGCTGTCGCGCCACACACATACTGAGCTTATCCATATACATATTATATTTTTCACTATACAAGAGCATATCAAATTAATAATGACATTTAAACCTTTCTAGGACATAGTTATTAGATTTCTTTTCTTGTCCTTCTTAGATACAATGTATGCACATATTAACTTCAATGAAAAATATTTAATTAATCTATTAATCAGCAGAAATATAGTGGACAATAAAGGTAAATTAATTAAATCATGGTACTTATGTACATATATTATTTACAATGCAGTAAATTGATAATTAATTATATTATCAGTCAAATAAATGTAGACATTTACAGTACAGTACAATATACAAATACATATTTTTAATTATAAACCAAATTTATAATAAAATAAAATAGATTCAACTTCTTAAACAAAGAATAGTGTTAAATCATTATAGAATGACTAAATAAAATCAAAATTCATACATACCCTTGGGGTTCGTTTTTGTCAGGAATAACAAGCTCTTGGAGGCCACCACAGGCCAGGATAAAGGACTGGGGCGGATTGATGATTGCATTGAACATTGTAATTCCTGAAAATTAATACATATTATATTAAAACAACATTTAAGGACAGTGCAGTCGAAAAATCTCTGTGAGAAGCAATCCAGAGATGTTTTTGACAATGTATGTTGTGTAATATAAATCCAATTATAAGATTTTAATTACCAGTAAGTATTATTGAATGTACATATTACTATTGAAAATTGTAGAAACTGTGTTTCTATCTAATAATCGACAGGGAACCAAATAAGACTTAATTATATATTGCCGACAGAATGTGTACATACAGACCTATTATTTACAAGCTAGCTATACAGAACAATAATTCGTGATAAGCGACAAAAGCTGTTATAAACTTAAGTGGACGAGATAAACTTCCTTTTTTGGTGAAACATATGAGATAATTCTATATTGTTCTGGAAGGTACTAGATTAGGGTAATGATCACGCCCACAAACTGGTTATGAATAGAGAATGGTATAGATACAAGAATCATTCTTTCAAATTGCAATCAATTGCTGTATCTACTGGCCTAATAAACGGCCAGTACTATGAGGCTCAATTGTCTCAGTAATACTATTGTATCTTACATATTCTTAAACGTAATAACACATAACCTAGAATTCTTCAAAGCAAGGGTGAATAGGCTTTACCTAGATATGCTTGTTTTATCTCAGAACGCATCTGCGGGATCGCAGCCAAACCCTAGCGTATCATATAATAAAAAAAAGCATTTTATTTGAACATTTTTGCACCCTAAAATGTATAATAATATGAATAACATTTTTATTTTAAGTTTAAGTATTTAGACAAAGTCTAACCGTGACACCACATTTTAGTACTTCCAAAAGAAAAATCGTATTACTAGTAATACACACGTACGTACCAAACATGCCAAGGTTGGAGACGGTCACGGTACCACCCTGGTACTCTTGCGGGGTGAGCTTGCCGTCCTTGGCCTTCTGCGCCAGCTCCTTGATGTTAGTAGCGATGTCTATAATTCCTCGGGAGTCCGCATTGAACACGATGGGTGTGATCAGACCGGTGGGCGTGGCCACCGCTACGCTTACGTCTACGTTCGAGAATCTGGAAGTGAATTATTATTATATAATCGCGCCAGATTCCTTATTAGATAGGCAAAAAGCACGGAATACCAAATATCTCTATACTTAGAAACCTGATATGCTTCTTAATTATCGCAGGAAAAAGTATTTAACATAATTCGATTACAAATATAGCAAAATGATAAAAAACGCTTCAGTAGGGTTTTAAGATTACAAACATACACAGTACCTTATTCATAACGGTTGACAGAAATATTTTAGGCTAACAATATAGCTCTATCTTTCTCTCAGATTGCGAGTGTACTAGGTGGACACGAAACAAAACAACACAACTATATCACAGCCATTCCACGACTATGAATAAAAAATAACATGCGCCTCTGCGCATCTCCTTATCTCTATAAGCAGATAATTCATCTTATTACTGTCCACAATAAGATAAGGGATCTTACTGTCGAATATACGTCTCCATCCAATGCGCGTTGACGGTGGGCACTCTCTTGCAGGCCGCCGCCACGGCTTTTACTATGAAGTCGTTTACTGAAACCTGGAATATATATACGAAAAATATAACAATGATTTTTTATATCATTATCATCAGCCTACTCCCGTCCACTGTTGGACATAATAGGCCTCCTATCAATTTTTTTATATATCGACTTGTAATTTTTAAGGATTTAAGAAGTTTTTTAGGTCTGCCCTATTTATGGTATAAACAGAGCTTACAATAAATTATTTAAAATAGTCACTGGCTTTGAGATTTAAAAAAGATGACAATGCCTAACATTCCTTTTTATTTATAGTTGACCTTGATTCGTAATCACAAATAAATTACAAGTAATCGTTGGGAAGTTTTGTTCATTAAAAATGTGTGATGATATACTGATATCATCAAAATATATAAGCTTGAGTACTGACTCAAGTTTATATATTTTGATACGTAAGAAAAAAAAGTAAAGCCACGCCTGTATTTCTCCAATGAGAGAGCAGAGCAGTGTGGTACACGCCCATGTTTCACCAATTACTTTATACGTCCCGTTACGGAATAAGGGGGTGAGCATATTGCCCCACACCGGGCACAAATACAGGCTCCTAGCTAGCTAGTACAAGGAATTTCAAGTAAAAAAACCCCAATACTATTACACTCAGAAATCGAATCCAGTCTCTCTCGCTCAGTAGTCGCACTTATAAACTACTCGATCAATGAGTCAATTATATTTTTATAAAACGAAATTTCACTCACCTTGACTCCAGCCTTTTCCTTATCCAGTCGTTCATTCACAACCTTCCTCATCGCGAGGGTCTTCTCAACGTTGACGGTGGCGCAGAGCTGGTAGTGCGGGATGGTCTGCTTGGCAGCGGACAGTCTCTTGGCGATGGTTTCCCTCATGGCAGTGAGCGGTATGTCGACGTAGGTGGCGCCGGGCGCGGGGGGCGCGGGGGCGGCGGCCGGCGCCGCGGCCGGGGCGCCTGCGAGATCACCACTTTTCAGCGATCCATATAGCCCAGAGCCTTGCCCTGCGTAAATGGCATGCATCACACTCACACTTAAAGTTAAAGTGTAAAAAATAATTGCTGAAAATCTAATACCACTTCAGTAATTGTTCGAGTACAGATAAACATACATGCAACTAAATGAAAATAAACGCTTCATATAATCCGAATCCTCTCAAACAGTTTTATCGGCTTCGATAACGTGAGCACAACGTTGATTGCGCCAAATTGATTGATTAATATAAATATACTCGTAATTCTCTGATTGTACAATGCAATGACATGTATGAAGCTCGTTACAAGCTTACTCTTATTTTTAAACAGAAAACAAAATTAAAAAATCTTCATCTGTTTTATAACCATGTTATTAACATGGCAACCAATAGTTATCTCTTATTAGGCATTAGTCTTTTGTAAAGGAAAATGTTGTACTAAAAACACTAAAAAACAATTCAAACGGTTGCGTTTAAATTTAGAACATAAAAGTATTGACAGCATTATCACTCACCATTACAACTTTTAAAAACTATTAAAGAAAAAACCATATTTCCTAAAATGAAAATATTATTATGATTTAAGTAAACATTAGTAAACTGACCACCAAGTCGAATGTTCTTGAGCTCGGCCAATCTCCTGGCCATAGGACTGGCGTAAATTCTACCCGTAGGGGCGGGAGCGGCAGGGGCGGCTGCAGGAGCTGCTGCAGGGGCGGGAGCGGCGGGAGCCGGGGCTGCAGGCGCAGGCGCAGCGGGAGCCGCTGCTGGTGGCGGCGGCGCTGCCGCCGCTATTTAAGAGTAAAAGTCATTTTAAATTATTTAGTCAAGAATATGAATTGGAAGGTCAAATATTCAATATAAATTAAACACACAAACAAAAATGGTTAGTTTACGTGAAAAACACATTAAACATTTACCTTTCGGTGGGGCAGGCTTTGATGGAGCACCAGTCGCTGTGGGTCACAATGTTTTGTTAATTAAATTCATGCAAATGTTATGTTACAATAAAAAAACACCGTCTTTTAAATCACACCAACTTACATTCAAACTTATGCAGGCATTATTAATTGAAACTTGGAATCATTTTGTTAGAAATTGAAATGTATTATAATATTTTTTTTTTAATTCAGTGCAAACTCTATATAACGGCTCTGAAGGGACTGTGTATTTTATGGCGTTAAAGAGAGGTGTCGTTTGGAGAGAAGAAAAATCTGAATTAGAAAGGTGAGTACCAATCGTATCAACACTTCGTGCTTCTCCACTTATTTTACCATAGTTGATATGATGACGATACTTGAATTTTCCGAGCCACCCTTCCGATGCTTTAAAAGAAGTTAAACCAAGTTCTTCAGCAAAATTCTCCGCCTTAACTTTTAAAATCGGCCCCGAGATAGGCATATAATTCTGACGCTGTCGGTGAAACCATGATATTATAGCTTAATCCAAATCTTCGTATTTAGGTTTCTTTAATTTTTTTGAAGATTTCCCCTTATCATTTGCTTGGAGAATTTTTTCTTTATTTTTAAATTGTGGACAAGGTAGAGCGACTAAATCCAAAGCGTCTGCCAACATCACTTATCTTCTCTCGCGATTCTATTGCGCATATCAGTAAAACTTTTTCGTCAATACAGTGATTTTCTCTTACTAGCCATGTTTACAGTTTGAAAGTTTATGAGCAACTAAGAATATGATAACGTATACATAATCCATGACTCCTACTTATGGTCATAGTCAATAATAGTCTAATGCGATATAGAGTGTATCATTGTATGGAAGACAAGCTAAGCCAGCCAAAGCCAAGTGATTTCGACGCTTTAGGGAGTTTGTCGTTAAATCCGTAACGTTACATAGAATTTACACTGTATTTAGCCCAGCTAAGAGACAACAAGTCACTGCAAGATAAGTGATCACTGCCACCTATGGACATTTGCAACATCCAATGAATGGCCAATGTTTTGGGGGACTGAAAGAATGATCTCTTTGCACTTTTCTTGAAGAACCCTATGTCACTATAATCCAGAAAATCCTTAGATGGGAGCTCAATTCACCTTTTATATATGTACAGTCAAAACGATCATGCAAACCAAACGAGGTGGACCACCACAAATCCAGTAATGTAGATGAAGCCTTAACCTATGATGAGTGTTGTGATTGATTATGTTGTCAAATCCTATGTTATGCATAATTTGTGTTACATAAACCTGTTTTGTTTTAAGTTTAGATAAAACTTAAGAAACAAAAAAATATGAGATGGGAGACTCAATAAAATGGAAAATAAAAAAACATTATGACGGTTAACTCCAGTTGCTGGATTAATATTAAAAGCTGCTTGCACCCATTAATTAAAATTATAATATTATCAAAATGTTTTTTGTTACCATATACTTACAATCATCCTTAAAATCTTTGAATGCGGCAACATCAGCCTGGTTCTCAACTATGATGCACAGTAGTTTACCAACTGGCACACCCTTGGTACCAGCAGGGATCAAAATCTTGGCCAGGTAGCCCTCTTCGGGAGTTTCAAAACCCATGGTGGCTTTATCAGTTTCAATCTCACAGAGAAGGTCACCTATGGAATATTTAACATTAAGTGATATATGTATCATATAAATTTCCTATCTGGCAATGGTACAACTATGTTGCCTGTAGAATAACATCACATGTGACTGACTGAAATATATAAATAAACTTAAGTAATGAGCTATAATAAACAGGTTAAAATTCTGCTCAATATTTTAAAAAATATTCCACAGCAGATATACAAAGTTCTATCAAACTAATATCCTACATCCTAGTAGTTTTGGTACTATTTTTAAGATAACTTGCAACTTCCAACATTTTAAGCTCATTCCTCTAATTGCAATTTTTCCAATTGAGTTTATTGAATACAATAAACATATTACTAAAAATATTTTTCCCAAAACTCATAGACAAAGATTTCTAAAATTAGAATGGCACAGATTAGGAATAGTCTTTCATTGTACATATAAGATTTTTTTCTTCAAACCTATATCATCATGTAAACAAAATAAAACTTTACAGATTAACTATGTACATAGAACAGACATACTGTCATCTGTTTTGAACTAATTTATATAATCTGGTATAAACCAGTTGAAAGTTAGAAATTTTCCAGTTTGTGTGTAGTTATCATATCATTCAACATATTCAAGAAAAAGAAGCCTTATCCTTTATAATAATATTTATAAGTTAACTTAAGTTTAATATGAAATATAAGCTTTGGTCTGACTATAACTAGGTTTTTATTATGGAAAGTATTTTTACCTTCATTAAGCTTGTCACCCTCTTTCTTTTCCCAACTGACGATGGAACCACTTTCCATGGTGGGGGAGAGAGCAGGTAGGTTGACCTTGTTGTGTGGAGGGAGGTCTGAGTAACACCTTATCTGCACATTCCATTGTGAGGCAGGCAGAATCTTCTTATTGGAAGGTGATAACAATCTATTAAGAACATATGAAACATTAATAAATTGTAACATAATAAGTTATAAATTTGTTCATAGCTAGCCATTAGATGAAACACTTTTAGATTCATTACTACTATCTGCTACTGCTATCAACAATGCATATTTAGACATATTTCACTTTCACAATGTTGGTAAGTAAACTTTAGCATATTATGCTGTCTTAAGAATAAGGACTGAGATCCTCAGAAAAAACAATAACATAATTAAATTCCAGAACAATGTTTTAGTTAAGAATCTGCTGGATGACATACCCAAATGGTGTACAGAGAGCCAAGTTTTTTCCTGGTTATTATAATTTACTCACCAATTTATTTTGTACTTGTTATGAAGTGTATGTGACAAGTTAATGTTTTTTTTAAATATATATTAACCACATATGTGGTCGTCTTCTAACTTCGGCCTAGTTCATTTATATAGCGAAATTTTATTATCAAAATTATTTAACGGTGGTAAGTTCTGTAAATCGACGGCTTTTAATTATTTCATACCCAACTATTTTCAACTGTTGTCCCTTGACAGAATAGCAAAATCTATGATTTATTATTATCTTGTTGACCGGCTATCTAGCAGCGTGTTTCGCGACTGGCGAGTGACATTTCTCAAGGCAAATCTTTGACGTTTTGGTTATGCAATTCTAGCCGCAAACCTCGTCAATTTTGCGACAAAAATATTCAAAATTAATAACTATGTGTAGTAACCACGTTAAACATGTGAAATTCTGATATATCAACAGCGTGATACTAAAAGGAATAGTTTTTAAACACAACTTACCTGTTAGAATGTTTCCTTCTGGCTAACTCTGTGGTTATACATCTCGTGACATTACAACGTATAGCCTTTTTCAGACTCTCAGTCAACAGCTGGTTTCGTACAAGAATCGTTCGCAACATTTCTATATGTAATTATACTATACCTAATCCGTCCAAATAATAAGGACGATTTTATATAAAATTGAAAGATCGACCTTTACAGACTTGTAGGTCGTTGAAATGGACGTCGTCCGTCGCTCTGACTAGTGTCAACACTGTCAACTGTAACTGTCACGGTGACGGATTTTTTTTTCTTCAGAACAAAAATTACATACCGTAAATTATTTGAAGTTCCAGAATCTGTGAAATTAACAAATTAAAGGAATAATAACAACCATAAAGCACGTCAAATATATAATACTCAATTTTTTTGATTTTCATTTAATAACTTTTAAAATTATGTGTCTTATGAAAGTCTAATCGCACTTTTAAAATATATTTCTGGTAAAAATGTCACTGTCACTGTCATTTCTCTTTTTCTGTCAACAGTGTTGTTAGGCAGGTTACTCAAAAATGGTGAGAATCTAATTTCTAAATATTTTTCCAATCGCCAGTACTTTTTATGTCAAGAATTAATGATACAAGAGTTTTGCGATATTCCAACAGCGAGAATTGAATATTTTGTGAATTATTGTTCTGATGATGTTTTTTACGGAAAGTGTACACCGCTGACTTCTCATGTATTTTTCAGGCCAAGCGTACAAAAAAGGTTGGAATTACTGGCAAATATGGCACACGTTATGGTGCTTCATTGCGTAAAATGGTCAAGAAGATGGAAGTAACGCAACACGCCAAATACACTTGCTCATTCTGTG
>DWFV01002257.1:0-10071 GCA_018246775.1 Parelbella machaon machaon | reverse complement strand
ATGCGTTATTGTAACCAGATGGCAGTACATATAAATATCAACATACATATATAGTACTTATATGGATACTAATTTACATACCGACACAGAACAAAATAAATATATGTAGTGATGCTCATCACGCAAACATTTGTGATGCGTGGGAATAGAACCCACGATCCTTGGCTTATAAGTCTGGTTCACTCCCTAACCAATGGACCAACGAGCGGCGATATTGTGGGCAATTAGATTGTTCATCATTTGGCTTATTGGCATATTATAACAAGGAGCTCGACAGACACCTTGTTGGGTCATGAACGATGATAGAAAATTCTAGACTACCCATTCATTTCACTTTATAATTAGAAAATAATAATGTCAAAAGAAGATTCTACTAATATGACTGTCTTGTTTGTCGAGTGCTTGCAAGCACGACTGCTGATCTGGAGGTCCTGGATTCAAATCTCGGGTCGGGTACTATTGGATTTTAATTTAGAATTTCTAGTAGTGACTCGGTGTCTGGATGTGTGCCCGGTGTAAGACAACAGGCTCACCACCTATTTCAGAGCCTCTAAACGTAACTGGTGAAACATGGGAGTGTACTAAATTCCTCTGCCTACCCATTCGGGATTAAAGGCGTTACTTTTATTATACTAACATAAACTTCATATTTGATGTCCCTTTCCAAAATAGTGTCCAGCCGACGACAAGAAGAGCTTACAAGTTATCAATACTAGATAACATAAAGAATAAAATTCTAATTCCATTACATGCATAGTATGAGCTTTACATTAACTTTCCAGCCAGGAAGTAAGGTGTTTAGAACGAAAGAGGAGGTGCGAGCGAGACGAGATGTTATATTTGTTTCTATGTTAATTTGCACCCCAGTCCCCCCGCAAGCAAACAGCACACAAAGCGCTTTAAGCGCTAATATGAACAGTTTCACAGTTGAGTATTTACCTCTGTCCTTCCGTAATGAACGGCTCATATTGTGTCGCTAGTCTTCTGAAACAAGGTCCTCTTTACCATTTAAAACAAATTAAATCTCATGTTCCAGTCGTTTCTCCGCCGAACAAAAGGTCGCGCTTTTGATAAACATATAGCACGTATTTATACTGTGACAAAGCGACTGTGTTAGAAGTTTTCTTCTATTGTAAAGTGGGTTATTACGTTTAAATATTAAAGTTACATCGAAATGAGGTCAATGGCGATAACGCCAAGGTCAGTAGTGAAAAGTGGTTTCGATGTGATTTTTTTCTTTTAAGGTCAATACATTCCTGGTTTTTTAGCACTAATTGCTAGGCATATATACATGTGCCTATATACACTTGTCATTTTCTTTTTCCACCTCTATTTTCTCTTCTCTTCCGCTCTTCCGCCTCTCACTAACTACCAGCTCTTTTTCTTCTTTCTGCTCCTGTCTTTGCTCTCAGTGGGAGACGGCAAGGATCGTGCTCCCTATTGGGAATACATACCGTAACTACATTTCCACGTACACTTTCAATTAGGTGAATATGATCACTAAAGTTCACAGATATATGTAGTATATAATGCTGTTAATAAACAGAAATGAAGTTCTTTCTGACGCCTGTGACTGTTGGGTCATGGTGAAACACTCCTCTTCGTATCCCTGAGGATCGAGCAACGGCTTGGGATATAATTGGTCGCGCTGTTAGTTCAATGGCCTCCTATGAAATAAACAAATTATACCTATTTGAATAGTACCTTTCAGGCTATGTTATTTACCCTATAAGGGACCTGGCGCGATGATATTATAATAATATTAAAGTAAGAGACATCAGTAGGTCGAAATGAAAATTTAATATTATTACATAATGACTATCGTATTTTATTTGCCTCCCTTGTAAAAAAAAATACTTGAAATAATGAAAGCAACTAAGTTCATTACTTGTGAACTCATTGTTTGCGAATTTAAGTAATATATATATTTATGTACCGGTCACTGGATAATATTTTCGCCACGTGAATGTTTTCTTACCCCTTTTTTAATTACGGACATAAGCAATTTAAATATTAATGTGAGTATTAATAGGTCCGTTACAAACATAAGGGTTGTTGATCGCCCGGGCTGGACTCGTTTGCCATTTATTAAAAAATAAACTGGAAACACACGCGCCGGCTCACGAGGGCCGCTCTCGTGCGAAGTAGGATCTCGACTTGGACATTCACGTCCTGTTAGAATGTTTAAGAGATTATTATATAAATGGATCTTTCCTAAAACAAGATAAAATGCTACATAACTTCTATTATTTGTGTTCTTTAATCCATGTTTATAGGGTCAAAAGTTTTCTTAGCAGAAAAACATGTATGACGACTTTAATGGATGTAGAAGAGGGAAAGAAGTCTGCCAAGAGCATAGCAGTAGGTAGTCCTGTCCGGCAAGTCGCTGACTACACCTATGAAAATCTGCCTTATAATACGCATATACTTGTAGGTACATATATCTATTTTCAACGAAATTGGACACAAGTTAACTTAAAAATAATATAAAATGAGCCATACGTGTAATGGCGAAACCAAATAGAAGGGTATTTTACAAATAATAAATGTGCTGATATTTTCTAATTAACCCTTAAGGTACCATGGCAGGTAAGATTAGTCGTTTACCCAAACAAACCTATACATTATGGCTACAGGCTACAGCTGGTGGCTTATACGGTATATATAAAATAGGGCTGTATGACCAGGAATAGCCAGAATTATAATTAAATTTGCCACGTTGCCACAAATTACGGTTCAATGTAGGTACACTCCAGTTCAAAGTACAATCCAATGTGCATGTTACTGGTAACGATTAAGCTGAACTTAATTTGTTTTACTCAACAGTATCGCTCTGAGCTTGTTCCGACGTCGGAAATTGCGTCAGCGTCAGCGTTATAGTATTATTTTTCAAAGTTTCGCTTCGTGTACACATCGGATAATAATAATTATATTTGATGGATTCGGGAAATTAGTGCATGCGTACAGTTTCTCGAGTAATGGAATAATATTATTATGATAATGAGTATTGAATGAATATCTGACGCATCGTCAATGTGATGGAATATTAATGAACCATACATAACTAATGATATGTAGAGTCACACTCTAATGAATATACTCTACATTTCGGTACATTATTAGCTAGGAAACATAGAATTTCTTTGCAACAATCCACAAGCAATGTAATATGACACCGAGTTTGTATTTTACCGAAGCGGTAGGCAGAAGAGTGCAGTACATTCCCACGTCTCACCAGTTATTTTATAAGTTCCGACATGGGACAGAGGATGAGAAAAAAAAAAGTGATGCCTATGATGTGATATAAAAGTAATTACCAATGTTCTTTATCTCACAGGAAACATAATCAGCGTGAATAAGCATAACACAGAATAAAATTTTCAGAAAAGTATAGAAACTCACTTGTGTCCACGGGCACTTACGTATAAGACACGAAGTATTTTATCTTAGTAATAAAGAATTTAATAATATGAATGAATCAATATATTGCGTAGAGATACCTCTATAATGAGCAGAACGCGTATTATATGTAGTAACCAAACGACCACAGATGACCACACAGAAGCTTTTTTTACTCCAAATATTTATCCAGAATGGGAATCGAATCCGGCTCAGTAGTCAGGTCCACCAACCAGTACAAAAACGTGCAAGTCAGCTTAAGTAAGTAATTGTGGACACTTATTATGTAGGTTAATCATTAAAGGGGAAGCAATGAAACCGGTAGGGTCGATGCACATTGCCGACCACGCTTGCACTTTGTGGGCTTCCAACTACTTCCGTATTGACTTTTGTTTATATACTTCCATATTGTTATATGAACTGTTTTTTTTTATTTTACTTTATAAAATGCTAAATTACTAATAAATGACAGTCTTCATTACTTCGGTGGCTGCATATTACAAAGAAAAATATTTTTTTTTATAATAAAATATTATTTGTATTCTTTCATAATTAAATATTATTCAGTTCATTGTTCAGTATAGGATACGGGTCTCCTCTCAAAGTGAGAAGGTTTAAGGCTATAGTCTGCGGCGTTGCGCGATGTTTAAGCTCTAAATAAGTGTTTTGTAAAATTTAATCCGGATATCCGGTTATTAGTATATACGACGAGGCAGAACTTAGAACCCTGAGATTAGAATCACACAAGAACATAAATACGTACTACATACAAATGGAGAGTTTTGTACAAAAAAAAAAACAATTATACAAAAAAAACAATTATTAAATGCTTTAAATATATTAAACTACGAATGGAAATGCGGTAGCCGGCCGCTGACAAGGATTCGCAAATAGAGTTTAGACTTTAGATAACGAGCGTTGCCCGTGAGTGCTCTACAGCACTACTTAATTTGCCAATTAATTTTCAGTTTCAAAAATGTTAAATGTATATTCCCTTCCATGGCTGGGTAGAGAAAGAATTCCTCTCCGATCGCAGACTGACCGCAGTATAACACATCTTATCTAGGCATGACTGCATGCCCTGGACGCCGACGAGGAGCTGCGTAGAAGGTGTGAATCCAGTTTAAAGATTATAGACCAAAACCCATTAAGACCTACGTCTAGCAGTGGACTTAGATAAACTGACGACGATGATCACAAATCAATATTATCGATTTTACTGGATTTTGCCGTATAACAGATATTGCAAAGTATATGATGAACATGTTTGACTCTCGGTGCCCTCTTCCAACCCTGTAAGGGACCTGGCGTGACAGTATAATAATAATAATGAACTAATCTTGTTAAACTTTGATGTTTCGTTGCGGCCGGACTCCTGATGCAATGACTTCGCCTCTAAAAGCCCACTTCCTGTTCAACAGACAGACAGAAATTCTGCATAGTTAATAAATGAGTGTTTGCAACAGTGTTGCAATATGTAAAAATAAAAGCCTTCCGCTGACCCACTGAGCAGCAAAGCCTCTCTATATGAGAGTTTTTGGAGCATGACCCGTAGTTTAACGATTTTTTAGAGTTCCGTTGTACATTTAAGATAATCTAATTATTGTTTACTCAAATTAATGTACTTTTTAATTACTAATATGTATATATACCCATCTCGTCACACCCTTACCTCCCACAATCTCATGCTGTACATTACATGCTGTACATCCGTTATAATTAGATTTAATTATAAAGAGGTAAATTACCGACTGTTAGATATGATACACGCATATTATAGTCATTAAGATATGTCGGCTGCCGTTCATCAAGTATTCCGATTACAATTGTTCTCCGTTATGTTATAGCTATTGATTATATGTGATTAATATCAATGTAATTTGATTACTTCCTAACCAATATTTGATGAGAAGGAAATAATACAGCGCTGTTCAAAAATTTATTTGACACGTATATTCTAAAGTGCTCATGGCCCGGGTGCGTTTGTAAGTTACAAAAAACCTGCAAAGTGAAGCAACGCGGGTCGCGGTCAACTCTTTGATGGTTCAATTATAACGAGCCTTCCGTCTTTTTGAGAGCACTTCAAAAAGTCGATTGCTTTTTACCGTTAAGTAAACGTTGTTAAACTTATTTACAGGCGCCGCCGTACTTTCCGGACTGTTTGTAATCATCTCGAGTTCACTTCAGGTACTGCACACACGTCTACAATTTTTTTTCATTCGGGCAATGGAATGATTTTCTTAGCGTTCTACTTGGAATAAGAAAAAAATGTGGTGATAATGTAAAAATTTGAGTCTTCATAACTCTACATCTCAAACATTAAATATTTTTTTTTATATTACTAAACCAGTGGTCACCTTAACCAGATGATGCATTAAACACTACAATTATTTCCCTGTTATTTAGCTACGTACTGAACCCACAGATTAAATTGAATTTGCACTTTCCGGTTTTTATTTTTCTTTTGAAATAAGCTGGCATTATGGAGCTAAAATGTTTTGAAGCAAACTCGTATTTCGGTGCGAGCGCTCGGCTGTGTGTGAGTTAATAAATCGGTGCTCGGATTGAACGAAGGCTGTATTAAGGCTTCGACGAACTATTAATCCCTTCATTTATATCTATTATTTCTTTGGCTTCAATTCTAGCTACGTTTCTAGTGTAGGAGCCTGTTATGGTTCGCGCCTAAAATGCAAAGTATCTATCTTTCGTATCCTCAGCGACGGCTTTTTAAAATTTCATAGGATACATGAAAAAATAGTTCACTTTATTATGCAATTATTTTCTGACGTTTTTTTAAATATTCTTCTTATAAAATTGAAACACGATAATTTAAATACAAATATTACATGCAAATAAAATTGTTGTCATGTCAACATAATATTATGTACATGACAACAATTCTGTTTGTTGTTGTCGTGTACATAATAAGATTAAAATTCAAAGAACTAAATACCGAAATGTTTTCTGTTGTATTGCTGGAGCCAATATATGGTAATCAAACGAAAATAAAGGTATCAAAAGAAATGAAATCGTGCAAAAAATATTATTATTTTTTAGTAAAATGCCTAAGCGCTATCTAACACACGCTATCTCTACAATCCGCGTAGCTCTACACTGCCCTAAGCTACAACATAACACGTCATCCATCTCCGCTCACGCACCACGCGTATAACGGACAATCTGTGACACACAAACGGTAAATCTATTAGGAAAGAAATTAATACGTATCCGTATAAATTTGATGAAACCCCGCGCTGACAGCGCACTTTTAGCGATTCATGGTAACTGCGACCCCATGAAACTCAAAACTAATACCTTTAAATACGAAATAGTCGACAAACGTATAAAATCTCCAATTCTAACATTATTAACTCTCCTAAGTATAGAGCCTTGGACTCGTTTTATATTTGTACATAAATCGATATATAAAATTTAATCTTATTTTTATTTAAATCAAATATTAAAAAAACTAAATGAATATTTTTCCGTAGCGATCCACAAGTAAGATGTTGACGTAATTATGATCTCAGCAAAAAAATTTAGTGTTAATAAAAAAAAAAAGTGTGTAAGACAATTACGTAATACGCCACGCTACGAATATCAAGCAGCTGACTTGAAAATTCTTCTTCAGTTTAAACGCATGTCTAGTTATTTCTTTATGAAATATACCTATCCTAACCCAATTAGCACCAAAAACCTGACGATTGAATGAATAAGATTCATTAACTACATGCCTCATAGGGATTAAAATTATTCGAATTTTTGTATTCTATCGAAGCTCTACGTGTAAAAAAGAGAGTGTGTGATACAAAAGGAATAAGTTAGTATCGCGTACTTTTGATGAAGCCTCATCGCAGCGTGCGGCCATAGGTTTGTGGCGACTAAATTAATTTACGAGTCCGTCGTCCGATGGACGTAAATAAGCCGAACATGAAGCAGTATTGGATTTTATTATTGTGGCGCCGCGATCTCTACTTAACGTTAACGTCACATTACGTTAACGTTAATAACGTTACGTTTTTTATACTTAACCATTTTTATTTATCTTTATCGTCTACACATTACTATTCCAACAAATAAGCGCCTAAGTAAGAAAATTTAGGACCAAAGCATTAAAAACGACAAATTAAGAACACTTCACAGGCTTTTAAGAATTGCATATACATAGAGTCCTTGGTCCCGAGATTTCTCACTACGTTATCAATAACGTTATTTATAAGAATTATTGGTGAATATTGCGCACATTTACTTAAAATTAAGTAATTTTGAAGTAGAAATAAAAGATGACAGAAAATTAACTAAAAAAATACCATTATTTAATAAAATCAAATTTGAACTTAATTATGAAGTTCGTGAGTACGTGAGATTGGACATCAAGGTTCCTCGAAGTGGGCGACAAATATATGAGTCATAAGGCTATCTATCACAACAGGTTTTTTGTACGTTTAATAAACATATTATACATAGTAACAGGTAAAAAGATAAAAGAACTAAAAGTTCACTTGTATCGTCAATCGTATTTATTGTTGAATTAGAAGTCTCCGATAACGGCATGCATGCATGCAGAAATAATGAATGTAGAAAAGTAGACAGAAATATTAGGCAAACAATGGTCTCTGCCTATTCCGTAATTAACTCGGTGTAAATCGTTGCTCGATTTTTTAAATCTATCCATCAACGGCGCTGTGAAACTACGCGGTGGATCCACCCACAAATTATTTAAGGGTCGTTTGCTAGAACATTCTAACTCGTTCCGTGTTATTAATAACAGCCGTCGCTCGCGGAAGTCCATTGTAATAAACTGACGCAACTACCCGCTACAATCCGGGGCTAAAGTATTTTCATATTTACTATGATGCTATATTGGAGTGTAACGCGTGTTGATAAACACAACTTTGTATATTATCAAAGAGTTGTTTGAAATTTGCATTACTTTTTTGCGGTTGAAGTATTCCTTACATGTCATACCGCCAGAAATTTTAGTGCCTGTAGAGTAGAGACTCTACATGCACTAAAATTTCTAACATTTTGACCGTGTTTATAATCGCACTTGTCCAGCATAGTAAACTGTGGCCTTATCCCGTCTCACGCTGAGAGGAGACGCGTATCTAAGACTGAAACTATAAAAGAGTTTGTAATAATGAATGCGACTCCCACTATCCTATAATTAAATGAAAGCTTTAAACATGTTAACCGTCAGTGTCTTTTAAACGTAAAGAAAAACCATATTACGCTATTCCTATAGTAGTTGTGACCACACAGAACTCTATATCTATTTAAAGGTATTGCAGACTGTTCGATGTTGGGGTACATGACACACTGCCAGGAGGCTAATTCTCTGAAACGCTGACGAAGTCTTAAGGTTAGTGTCATTAATTGGCACACTTAGAGGATGCTCCACGGTCCCGAGAGATCGCGTATTCAAGAACGTCGATGCAAATCGTGTCGAGTGCCACTGAGGCTAATTTATTCTCGTCCGATAACTTACTTGTAGAGATCTTTACTGCTGTTTTTATTATTATTATTATATTACTATTACATACGAATATTTCGTTAGATACTTTTCGGAATAGACAAAGAGCACGAAGTGCCGAAGAATTTTGTTTTATAGACCGGACGCACTTTTCCTACATGTATCCATTCTCTTCACAAACGCGTGCGGGTTTCGGGGACTTCAAAGTTCAACCAAAGCGACAACATGTCTCTGTGATTGCTGTTCATGACTTTTATATCCATGTACCTACGTTTTTTGGAAATAAATATTATTATTATGCTTCTGCCTCCAATCATCCAGCATCTGACCTATTTGGTTAAAATAAGAGTACTCGTCATCCACTTCACCTGTGTTCATGAACTATCGCATTGTATATCTCTATACCTGTCGTATATTAGATATTATTAGCATCTTCAATATTTCCTTATTAACGGGGAAAACGATAAGGATATATTAAAAACTCGTATAGAATGCTCCCAAATTTCGGGCTAACCGACCCTTTATGGTGTTTCATATCTTCTCTTTATAGAATGACTCCGGAAATTACTCTTTCTATTTCATATTATATTGACATAAGTCCAGTAACAGTAGGATTCTAATGTGATTCATGTTGCAAAATTAATACATGAGATGTTGAAGTGAAAGCCACTAAGTTATCACCGCTTTTGTGTACCGTGCTTAGGAACTAATTAACAATCAATCGTTCATACCACTTTACTTTGATATACACTTTCACAGTGATGAATAAATTATGCAGACCGCCCGCCAAAAGGCATCTGCAGCCAACTTATTCCAAATGGATCCTTGTAATCACCGCCTGCACTTTTCAACACAAACTCAGCGGACCGGCTCCTTCATTAAAGTCAAACGATTGTCAATGCAAATGTCATTATCTTACTCTACTTTAAAAGTTTAGAGACATTTAAACAGTTTGCAGATTTCCATCCGCGTTGTTAAGCTCTGTACTCGTTTTGACTTAAGATGGCTCACTGACATTCAGGTTATTTGCTTACAAATAGTTTTATTTACAATAAAATTATCGAAATATTTTCTTTTCTCTGTATGTGTCTGTATATTCCTACTTCAGAACTGTTCGATGTCAGTTGCATGTGGCTCTTCAGATAACACGATATCTGATTTGTAAATAAAATATATTATTTCGTTCTGTGTTCTTTCTC
>DWFV01002256.1:0-10074 GCA_018246775.1 Parelbella machaon machaon | reverse complement strand
CCTCCCTCTCTGTTTTCTCTGGTTCTTGGGGGTGGGGGGGGGGGGGGCCCCCCCCCCCCCCCGGGGGGGGGGGGGGGGGGGGGGGGGGGGGGGGGGGGGGGGGGGGGGGGCAGCCGGGCGCGACCGACCTTGGCCGTGACTCCCCGGCTCACCCCGCGGCTCCACGCACCGGGCCCAAATTGATTTTCACCGCCCCTCCATTCTCTCCCCGGGGCTGCGGGCGCTGCGTGCGGAGAGTATATTTTTGCGCATCACCTCTCGCCCGTGTCCCGCACGCAGTCTCCACCCCGCCCCACCCGAATATGCGAACGTGCGTTAATGGCGGCCTGTTCTCAAATTTGGAATACCGCGATTACTTTATTTTTCACAGTATTTTTAGTGTCGGTCGGTTCGGATTATTCCGTTCCAGACGGAGACGACGTGACATAAGGCCGATATTCGTATCGTGTTTCATATTCACGTCGCTCTTATCATTCCTTGAGATTAGATTTCCAATGAGTAATTTGACGTATTTATCATGGCGAATTTCGTTTCGAATGATTTCAACATTTCTTGATCTATTTTTAAGTCATATTTCCGATGATTTTCTACAAATTTTAGGGAACAACAATTTGAGATTTTGGCTAAAGAAAAGTACCTAAGTTCCAAGGTAGCCTTATGACCACTATTATTGAGTGACGAGTATTTGGCATCCCCATATAACTCACTCAGTATAAAATAAGCACCCCCGACTTACATAAGTTTTATTTATACAAGGTGGTTGATTTATCCGAGGTCAGTATCACGGGCTCCATTTGTTCTATATTCCTATAGTGAAATCAATGACGTATTTACTATCCCATTGTAGTCCAATTTTTCTTGTTTTCAATACAATGTATCTTTCCGCCGCCTATTCCATCGTGGGACGTAAACGTAACCGGTGAAACATCGGAGCCAATCCTTTCGGGGATTACAGTACAATTTTTTAGTTACTTGACATCTGGTTCTATTTTACATCAGTTTCGAACAGAATTTCTCGTATGTGACCGGCGGAATATACATATGTATCTGCATATTGTATATAAGAAGTAAGTTGTGAACAATTTTGCACGTTCGTTTTTATCAGATCACCTTGTGTCCGCTTGGCACCTACGAGCGGGGGATCATTTTTCATTCATTAGACCCGGCACTCAATGTATGTACGTCGGGTTGGTGTTGGCTGTCCATCAGCACAGCGCTATTTTAGAGTGAGCCACCTCGCAGTCGCATCTTCGCAGAATTTTTAACTACACGCTATATTCGTTGCAGAGCTTCAGAGCTGTGTCCTTGAAATGAGACCTTGTTTGTAATATTAGTGTAAACTATGTTAATGTTTGTTCAGTTGTCAGTCCGATTTGGTTATTTACTTACGTAGGTACTTCAGACTTACGTGCTGCATGTTACGGGGTAATTTTTTATCGCTACTCGTTCGCGTTATGTAATGGCCAAGTAAATAATTGTCTTAAAGCGACTTTTTAAATTAAACAGAGTGGGATATGCGCTGGCGGCGTAAATATAATTATGTGTGCAATAGGAGTAGCTATAAAGGTGACTAATATAAAAATGACAACCATAATGATACTTGAGTTGCTTTCATAAATTGCCATGTCATTCACGTCGGAATAGCCATTGTCCTCGTTAAACGTTTTGATTTCTGTATGGAAACTGATGTTTCTTTCATAATATGTTGGATGTACGGCAAAATTCAGATATAATAATAATATATATTTTACATTTGCACGTCCAATACATTGTAATTAATTAATGTCGTTGATGGTATATAGTGTATGCTATACACTGCACAAACTCCTTGTAGACCGCTTGGATCACAACCAAAACTGAATGCTTCATCTGACCGTGATAATAATCCTCGTCATAGATATGAATAATAGCTTAATATGTGTCTACTCCATCAGGGTTTCGAAGCGCATATAGTCGTGACCCGGTGGCAGATTGAAAACGATCTGTCAAGTTAGGTAATAACGCCGGGCGCGACCGGTCGGTTTTTGGACATGTGTACACTAATGGACCAATTTTCCTCAGCTCTTCCGCGTATTAGAGAGGATACATCGAGAAATCTATAGGTTACAGGTGTCGCCGTTTTATTGAAGTCGTTCTGTTACGTGAGATCCGCTGACACAGGTGGTGGGTGATATTTCATCATGTCTTTAGATAGTAATTTGTAAGTAGAAGACAATAAAAAAAGCGTAACATCACGCCAGTAATCCCTAAAAGGGTAGGCTGAGGAATTTCGTACATTATCACCTCTCACCAGTTATGATTTACGTCTCATGGAGTAGGTGTTGATCCTATTGCCATACATTGGGAATAGCCACATACATAAAAGATATCTGTGCAAACGTGGGTAGCTATAAATATTTTTAGAGACTGTCCAGTTAAAGAGCCTTTGAGATTTTTAGTGAATATAGATTTTGTTTACAGTTAAATATTATGAAAAATCATAACTATTGAATTGCAAAGAATGTTGTAATATTATAATTCGATTTTAATTAACTACTGCAACGTTTAAAAGGTTAACGATAATGACATTAACAATTTCTTAACTACGCGACAACTTTATAGAACTCTTATTAGTTCCTAAACATATTGTGTTGTGTCAAATTTTAAATTATATACTGGATGTCGTGTGCGGTGACTCCAGTAATATGAGGCGACTGAATAATTAAATTAAAACTTAAATAGGAAATAATAAACAACTATACATGTACAGACATAACCATTTGATTATATAGATATTTATTATTACAACCAGACACGGAACAAACACTTGAGCTCGTTACACAAATATTTGTCACGAGTGAAAATCGAACCTGCTAACCCCGGTTCAGCAGTCGGATCAATCAACCACTAGACCAACAAGCCAGGCGATTTAATTGCGCATCTGAAATGTGCCATGTACATACCTGCGTAATCGTACGTCGTTTATATAACGCAAATGAAATTTACGACGCTCAATGTGTTATTCGTTTGGCATCGATTGTGTTCGCCGAGCAAATCGAATTTTTAGCATTTTACAACTGTTTTTAATATGAATAGCATATTTACGACGTAGTTATTATATTCGTATTTTGTAAACGTATAATTTGGATATTTTCCACGGTATTTAGTGAGACACGCTGGAACATAATCGTTGTTCATGTAGTCTAAAGATACCATGATTTTTAATTGAGATTAGATCATTTTGCCTATTATAGGGGATATTAAGATTTAGTTTTATATAGTAAGTTTGCTATTTCAACAAAATCCGTAATGACTAGGAAAGTAAATAAATTTATTTTTTATTTTTGGGTCCAATACAATGTCTGCATTCTTGTCACAGTCGACATAGTTTTGGAGGTTTTTGAAAATTAATATTGCCCAAGATTATAATGATGTAATGTATCAAGACGCGATGTTTGCTGAAATATTATATTACGAGTAACTGTTTCACCTGCTAACCACCTAACAGATGGCTTCCCTGCAACGAGGGAACGCTGAAAACATAAGCAACGAGTAATTTCTATTAATACCTATATAAGTATTTTTATATCGATAAAACTTTCCACACATAGCCGTTTGAGTAGATGCCACTTGTGTTGATACATATTACCTACTCGTACCTACGGCAACGTAAGGTCGACTTGAAATTGTGCAATATTAACTCTCTGTTGCATTATTTCTGTGTGCAGTATAAAAATAAACACGGCACCACAGTATAAGCTGGCGTTTCTCGACTTGACCTACTTTTTTCTCTTTCTCTTTCTCTGGCTCTCTCGATCTCTCGTTTTTTTTTGTTTAATTGAAACAATTCAAAAGTCTAAAATGGTTTATATTATGTGATAAATTATGCTACGATCCGCGGCTCGCAGTTCTTTAAATGTTTGCCGTTTGTTAATATTCGTTCACCCAATTCATTGCGGCCAATGGCACTCGGTGTTAATAAGGTTTTGTTCTTTGAAGGGCGTTGTTAACATACTGCAGGTGATTTTGTAAGCGTGTACGTACTAAGACCTGTTTATAAGCGCTTTGGTGTTTGCATTTGTTCTTTGAGTGTCGCTTACGAACTGGCTGTTGGGCTCCCGATGTTTAATGGGCTTTACTATAGTTAATAATGCATTAGCTGACTAGACTGTCATACTTACTTGTTCTCCTACTTAGAAGCTTTATCTTCGCGCTTCGCTTGGGTAATTGTGGTGTAGGTACATACACAAAACGGTGTTCGTTCCTATTTAGGTCTGATTAGTCTCATGTCGAGTTAAGGTTCAGTATGAGTGTGATAAGTTTTAACTCTTATGTTTACGGATTCTCCATCACCAGCGGCAACAACAACCTTTTCATAGCTCCATTGTTGGATACGGCTATCCTCTCAGAATGAGAAAGGTTAAGGCTTTGTAGTTTGCCATTCTGGCTAAGTGCTGCTCGGTACACGCTGCTCG
Source organism: Parelbella machaon machaon (assembly GCA_018246775.1). NCBI lineage: Eukaryota > Metazoa > Arthropoda > Insecta > Lepidoptera > Hesperiidae > Parelbella > Parelbella machaon. Next base: position 5,620 of record DWFV01002256.1, on the reverse strand, counting down.
GGAGCGCGTTATAGAAAACACTAGGATACGCAGGTATTTTCACCGAGTTTTCCCTTATGTTTACAACGAATTATATTTAATATCAAAGCGCAATTTATTTTCGTAAAGAATGAGGTGGACGCCATTTTGGAATTAAAAAAACATTAGAATGAGAGAACAAAGTCTGAACCACTGGGCTATCACTGCTTTTATATTTGTTGTGATCACTTAATATCCAATGACCCGCATACCTATTTGCTATATTATAAGATATGAAAGAAACAGGTTGTGTTGTTTATAAATAATCGGCTAATTAACCTAATTTTGTAGCTTAAAAGCGTCACGGTCGTAAAACGAAATACAAGCCAATCGCGAGCCCATTAAAGTCACATAAACCATTGTAAATGTCTCACAAATAGCTCCCATAATTTCACCCAACTCTTACCACAATACTGTGTGTTTTCTAAAGCAAAATCCATCACGCGATCGGCTAAGATTTCAAATGTATGAAAATCCGGAATCGTATGTCGTGTCATGTCGTTGTATAAAGGTTGTCGGGTTATATTAACGCGGTTCTAATGAAGCGTGGTTGATCTAACGATCCGAAATTCGTAACGTGATTGCAGATTCTCGAAAGTTCTTGTTTAGATCAGACGATTTCGACAACTTATTGGCCCTTATTCTGCGAATCGATATGAATGCATATGAACAGCGTTCACAGAAGATCGATGGGTATGCATTTATTCAATTGAATACTAAGTACCTATAGTAAGATCATGATTCCCCATAATAATGAGTTGGAAAAAAAAAATGACGAACCACTACCGCCCTAAAAAATAGCGTCAATGGAAAGAAAATTTAGAATTATATCGTAGCAGATAAATAAAGAGTACCGAAATTGCACCAGCTCTTGAAAACTCCACATGTCGGCAACGGGCACCTGCACGCGATATTCGTCCCGAAATAGACGGACCCGCCTCCGCGGAGGCCGAGAGTGGATTGTACACTATTAATAGAAGAACGCCTCGTCTTGTGTTCACGAGTGCTCTTCGTTCAGGGGTGCACGTTGTCTGCTGCGCGGTGCGTTACTTCGCTTCTGTGGTACCAGGATTCAATTGTACTTCCCTACACTTGCCTTTATATTGTCTGATAAGTGGATAGTAGTTTCTTGTTCCATCAACTGTTGAACTGACTGGAAGGGCGAATATAACATGACAATTTAAAGAATGAAGCTAAACGTTAAGAGAATTACTGAAATTTTACACAGTGGAAACATATTTTTGTATCTTTTTAAGAGGGACATTGTTTCCGGTCAAATGTGCTTTTGATGATATTAAATATTTGACAAATTAATTACCCTGTTAACCCATTTCCGAACATAAGTATACTACAATAATAGCTTACCGATTTTTCTGGAATTTACAATTTTTCTTGAATTTCCATTAGCAGGAAATGCCAGTGAAGAGCGACATTAGAATTATTGCATAGCAATGTGGCCTTCTAATGTATACTTTTGCATAATACGAGTAGGTAAATATCTTGTTTGCATTCTGTAACGAGGTGTTTCGCCTTGCCCAGTAAGTCATCGAGGCGACAGGCGAATTTTTTTCCCAGAATTGTTACGCGTGGAGTTCTTGGCCGCCGGTGTATAATATGTCGTCGGTGCATAAAGTGTTATTCATTTGTAATCGCTTCAATGACACCGGGTAACTGAGGGTGCAAACTGTTACAGAATGATACACGGTTCGATTTTAAGAGTGATTTTGGACATATCTTTTTATGGCGGTGCCGTTTGCACCTAATGTTCTTAGAATGAAATGTTCGATTCTTTTGATAATCATTTAAATTAATAATATTCACTTGTTTTCTTTCCCGTTAGGATCAGTTGTTATGCATTATATTATATACACTATAACATTGTTTTAATTCAGTGTTACTGTTCTTCCCGGTCGGATTCGAATGTTAGCCATCACCACGCTTTATCGCAGTCTTGCTCGGCCGGGCTTGAAACCGGTTGCACCGAAGCTGTCCGTTTCCAGAAAATGCAGACCTTTCCCGTAGTACCGCTAAACTGGTAACTGATATAGCATCGAGGGACCCGACTTAGATGGACTCGTCAATATCTCCTCCAGGCCGCGGCCCGCTCGGCCCGACACGCACATGCGTGTGCGCTCTTGGTGCGGGACGGTTGAAGTTTATATCTCAACATGCCCTTATGTCGGAGTATGGGAAGATCCCGCATTCGTTCTCGTAAAATTTCAACTGCACTTAAACGATTTCACCTTGAATTTTTTTACGGCATTAATTGCTCGACATCGTCGTTACATCGCTCGTCGTATGTAATATTCGCAATGTTGGACGGCAGCTTGTTTATATGAAATCATAAGTGTACAGGTCTATCACATGTTATTTCGCAGTCGAGTTTGACCTTTGTATTCGTTGCTGTCGTTTCATTCCGACGGTCGATAGGTGTTATCGGCGATGCAACCTTCGGCACCCGTTCGCAGTTTCCACCGGCCGGTGGCGCGTCATCGCCGGCGCTGCGCCAGCCTGCCGATTGACGGACCTTGTCGTTTTCAATAGAAAGTAGTCTAAACGCTTTATATTATACATTTTCTTTTGATTCATCTATTTAAGTAGCTATTTTTGTCTATGTACGTAATTGGAGATCTGATAAATTTATTTGTGTTGTTGGTTTGTAATTACGAATAACGCAACAGGTGAAACAAAATTCGGCAAAATACTTCGGCGTGATGTTATATCGTTTTGCTGATAAAGTTAGTTATTTTAGAATGTCAACCTGCGAAATTTGTGACGTAAATGTGATCCGCGTGGCATCTCAGTGAACGTGAACGATTTTTACAGTGGAGCTGTTTGTTATTTCGTTTTAAAACTCAAGGTGGTCATGTTATTCGCGGCTGCATTCTACACTGCTATTATTTTATTTCCGTCTGTCTATTTTCGACCGCTTAGAGGGTAGGCACATCGCGCGCGCGCTTGTTTGTTTCTGTACCCGGACCGAAACTTGTTTTTTGTATACACTATGTATATATATACTATGTATATTTCCGTACGTACGTACGTACGTACATACGTACTCCAATCCAAGAGCAAGCGCTTGTCAGTCAAAATTAAATTTTCGTCCCCGTCGGTAATCGAACTCTTGACTCTATTTCCGTTAGAGTTGCAAAACTTACATAAATGTACCTTTACATATGTGTATATTCCTTTTAGAATATATGTAGGTACTAAGTCAAAATGATTAATATTACTGTCATGGTCTAGAACAATAAAACGTTTCTCGAACTAATATCTATATTGAAGCGGTCGTTGAACCCTAACAATCATTTATTACAATATTATTGCCTATATAGGTTACGTACACACTACTTACGTTCCATGGTGTCGCGTTGAGCTTACTTCAATTCGTATTTTATTACGTCGTACACACTTGACTTCAGAGGTATTAACTTAAAGTATTACTTGCCTCGTTTTGTCGAGTGATTACTGGTGCGACAGCTGAGCGAGAGGTCCTCTTTTCGATCCCCGGATCGGTCAAAGTATTATTGTTTTTTATTAGTTTGAAATACCCAGTAGTGGCACGGAGACTGGATTTGTGCTGTCTTGTATCGTGTCGTCGGATGTGGTGTAATTGTCATCGACTCACCCTCTTATTAAATTTTAGGACGTATAACTGGGGAAGCTTTGAGCGTACTACACACCCCTGCCTAATTCGTTAGGAAAATACAGGCTTGATGTTATATACTTCAATTTATGATAACACTATATCGCTTGCATAATCATGCGTAAATAGGCATGTTTCTCTGTTGCCTCGTTCGTAAAGCAACCGCCGCTAATGAACGAGGTGGCCCGAGTACAATACAATTATGGGTATCAATGCCTGCATGTGAGTTCGACAGTAGCGTTAATAAATGCGTGTCGTGTGTTGTTTTGACGATAACACGCCCGTGGGGCTCTGACGCGCTGTTTGCCCGGTCAACATGTATCGTGTAATACGCGTAGTTAGATGTGCTGTGTTAAGTCTCTTCAATATGCGTGCCTGTACCTATATAGATAGAGATGAATGTAGAAGAAGCTTGGCACGTCTGCCAGGGTGTACGTGGTTGGCATTCGGTGCTCTCTGCCTAACCCGTACGGTACCTGACGTGATGGTAAAATACGTATCGTATAATAATGTTCGCATACTTATCAACAGAAGGCTCGCCGCCATAGAGGGTACAACAATGTTCAGACAGTTTTGTTGTGAATTGACACGTTTTCTGTATCTTATGTTTGTTGGTATGTACGTTGTATGTATATCTAATTAGCTAATAATACGGACACGGTACAGTTATAAATTACAGTCCAGTTCCTGTCTATCTCGCATTGTCTTTGATTGAAGCAGAAGATGAAGGGTATCTATGTAAGTTGCGATATGGTCAGTACTTTAATCCTCTGTTAAAATTTAACTGAAATGTTTTTTTAACTCTCATATATTACACTGAATGTGCAAAAATAATTATTGTCATAAATAAATATAACCACACAAGTAATGCAAAAATAAATAACCAAAAATGTTGTTCATATTAAACTAACAATTTATAATTGAGCATGTTTAAACCAAGAGCTATTTCTATATATCCCAGTGGTCCCAATGTTCAGTGTGAGTGAGATAGAATTATTAATATTAACATGGTCCATCAATCACGCGACCGTCCATACATTGTTGTGTTATTATCTGAGCTATTGTGATTTACGTTCAAAATATTTGAGTTTTAAATATCTGCTGCGCTACATTCCCAACGTAGCTGAATAGGAATATAATGTAGGGTTTTTCTCGTAATTCATATATAATAATTTATTTTGTAATTGTACTGATAGATTTATCACTCCATACCAAACATTTTTTCTTTGGACATTTACCGCAGAGCGTTTGCTATGGTAACTAGTTAGATAATATACATGCGTTCATACATACGACATTTTTTAACATTTTTATTTGTTCCGGGTCAAGACACAACAAACACTTTCGTACTTTACACGAATCTTTGTCCCTACTGGGAAACGAATCCACGAACCCGTACTTAGCAGTAACTAAACTCTGTAACTAAACAGTCACTGAACTAACGGGCTAATCAAACATACTTATATACGGAGCATGTAATGAGCTAATTAATTATAACGCCCCGTAAACAGGGTGTTTACGACACAATTTGTGGTGATGACATGTTATTTTCGGCCTTCCAGACGGCCAGTGCTTCGTTTACCGCTGGATTATGTTGTGTACTCCTTACGTGTCTTTTGAGATTACATATCATTAGCCTTTATTACAGTGAAAGAAACACCATGAGGAAACTTACGCCTTCGAATTGTTCTGTGGCCATCGTGATGACATCTCGTTCTTCTGTTTCTAAGATATTTTATCTATTAGAAGCTTTTGTATTGATTCATCTTGATTGTCACATGTATTTATAAATCGACCACTAATTGCCTAAAACTTAAAAAAACACTTACATTATAACTCAGGATACTGTAAGTGCTTCCTTTATCTGTTTTATTTTGGAGACATATTTGTTATATATAATTAAAAATCTCGTGCCTGTCGCATCATGCATATTTAACGTATATAGTTAGTTACTCA
>DWFV01002255.1:0-10074 GCA_018246775.1 Parelbella machaon machaon | reverse complement strand
TTGGTGGCGCTTGGGGTAGTGGGGCGTGGTAGATAGGCGCGGCGGGGGGCCGCGCGACAGGCGGTGGACGGGCGGCTTCGGGTGGCCGAGGTGCGGGGACCTCTTGATTCATTGGCATGTTTTCTTTAGCTACTGGAACAAGGACAGACAGGATTAATTTTATTACCATTGTTATTGAAAATTAAACTTTGTTAATAGTGAATAAAGTATTCATTTGTATTGATAGAGTTTAACTGAACTCTGAATATAGTATGATTCTCGACATGGAATAGAAGTTGAAGTAAAAAGTTATTTAACAATTACATACAAAATTTAAAAATAAATACAAGTTTCTAACGTCTAATTTATAAGAAATATTTCATAAGCAGAGAATATATTTTATAGTTTAAAAAACATTACATTTACCTGATTATCTTTCATTCAAATATAGGGCACAGTTGTATGTATAATAAGGATATCATGTTCCGTCATATAAAAACAAGTAAATCGATTTATTTGCTATTTATTTCTAGTTTTATATATTCTTACATTTATTTCTCTTACACGATAATAGTAACAAAAATATTGTTCGTCTATAAACTACATAACAAAATATAATATATTGTTTAATATAACATTTATTGGTTATGTGATGAAAGGAGAAGGAGCTGTTTATATACTGATTGCCATGACATCTGTTAAATTGCTTTGAAAAGGAAAATACTTCCTCAAAAATTAGTAATGCTTTTGTAGTTTTATTTACAAAGAAAAATCTTTAACTTAAATAAATCACCCATAACATTAAATTTAATCGTGTAAAAATAAAATTTTAAAAAAAGCTATATTTCACAGCTATCATAGAGACCTTATACAATAATCTTTGAAAATCATTCAAAAAATATATATGTAGAATCACAACGAATACACAAATCCGATATTAAAATATAATTAAGAAACAAAAATACAGTCAAATTTAAAACACAAACGTTAAATAAGTCCTACATTACTAAAAACAAGAATAACTAATAAGCAAAAATATTTGCATAAATTTCAAATTCAGACTTAAGAAACAAAATATAAATTTTATACGATTTTTGTCCTATTTGGTGACATTTATTTATTTGGGAAAAAAAATTTAAAACGCACATAAGTATATATTCGTTTACAACGCTGGAAGATTTCAAGTTCACTAATCTTATATTTGTTTTGTGCGCTAGAAGTACATTTTACAACTGCTTATTTAAGTCGTTATTGTAAAGGAAAAGGTGCTTTCTATTGTGTAGGAAAATACTAGCACCGTGGTGTGATATAAATAAATATTTTTAAACGATAAATTAAACTACTCGGAACCTTTTTATGTTTTATCAACGAATTATATCCTTACTTTCCTAATATTAAATATAATTAAAAACATAGTGAAAACGTTTAAAAGCTCATAGCATATTAAGACAATGTGTATACCACGTAAAAAACAGAGGAATCTACACTATAAATATTTTGAAAAACTTTGAATTTCAAACGGCTTTAACACACTAATTTAGAAAATTCCAAAGGATGTCATCTTTTTATCTTTCTACAGTTGAACACGCGTCTTATTTTAGAGTGAGAAGATAAAAGCCATAGTCGTCCACGTAGGTCACGTGCGAGGTGACTAACTATGCTTATTTAAATCAGAGATTTTGAAGACTTATAATTTTTGACAGGAATGAAAAAATTATAAATAATGTCTCTACATAAAAAAAATTACAATTGTTAAAGGATATATTTGAAATAGTTTTTATGTCGTCTCGATAGGATATTTACGTGTCATTGGCAATAATCGATTTTTCTAGCAAAATATTGAGGTGAAGAGTGGATGGAGTTCAAAAGGCTGTTTGCAAACTGCTCAGAACTATATACTTTCCGTCTATACAAAAATATAGTAAAAGTTAAATGGAAAGAAAAACTTTAAATTTAACCAAACGCACACGAAAACCAATTAACGAATTTTGTCACAGCTTATATCATAGAATTGATGGAGATATTAAACCATCATCGTATTAAGAAAAACATATAGATGTTATACCACGCCAGGTCCATTACGGGATAGGTTAATTTTGTAACTGTACCTACACTTTGCATGTTGATCTCTTCTGTCGCGTGAGTAAGAGAAACTCGCATTGGTTCTGCATATGACGCGTGGATTGATGAAAGTAAACGTATAGTGAACGAATAATAGTACTTTAGCGTTGTTGACGCGAAGTTACATAGTAACTGTAAATACTTAATTCATGATTACCCTGGCCAGCGTGCAATCGGACCTTCTGACGGTACGTGGTCACCGTCCCCTGTGAACATTTACAACACCCTCCAAGCCTTCTTTGAAGAAGAACTCTTTTTGCTCAATTATAGAACAAACCCATGACTAATAGACATCAGCTGAACGCAGGCGTGTAGTAACATTTATAAGTATGTAAGACTAACGTAAAAAGTATCTTTCAAAAGCATTCAATACAAAATAAGTGTTCTTTTAATGGAAAATAGAAACATTTACGAACAACATTAAAACTAACGTGCATGAGTGCAAGCAAATCATTATTATTAACTGTGCAAGTTTGTGCTATTGAAAAACAAATATAAAATCCGGTCGACTAATGGTTACTGCACTTCTGCAGTAACCATTAGACGACCGGATTTTATTAAAAGCGTCATCTAATCCTTCGATTAGATGACGCTTTTTTCAATGAGTTATTGATAGCAGCCCATATTTTGAAGTTTTGGAATGAGCTAACCTGATTACAATTCGAAATATCACAGTTTCCTTTAAAAAGCAGAATTATTCGTACAATGAAATATATAAGGAATTTAACTATTAAACGCCTCATGTAACACAGCTCTTAAGAAATACTGTTTAAATTAAAATAGTGTGCGTTTGAGCAAGAGTAAAATAATTTATTTCAGCTAAAAAGCTATACCTTAAATATAAGACATTTTTGGGAGACAGTGATATTTTTGACGAAAATGTCCGGAGTCTAATGCGATACCTACACTATTACCTAAATATTATTTCAAACTCACACATAATAGTAGATTTTTAATAAAAATAATTAAAAAAACGCTACATTTAATGATGTTGCAAATAAAATAACAAAATAATAATAGTAACAAACATAATATAACAAAATGGTAACTAATTTAATACAATTTTAACGATTTCTTACACATGTACGCTGTACATTGAACTCGAAAACTTGACCTTGACAACATTAACTTGAATTTATTAACAGCTGAGTGATAAATTTTATTGTAGTAAGTACGATTAGCATGCACAAAATTAATAAACAACTGAAATACAAAAATTAAACTATTTGGCACTTTTGTTTCCTTTATTCCTGTTTATTTTTTAGTCGCTTAATTAAAAATCATTCCAGATGAAACAGAAACGATTTCTTTTGATATATTTTAATATATTATCTTATAATATATTTTATAAAACTGAAGTATTCCACGTATAATTCGATACTACCGTTCACATGCAAATAGCAAATGTCAAGTGTCAAGTCATGAAGACCTAACCGTTATTTGTGTGGGAGACGAGCCTTAATACGAACATGATGGAAATAGAGTTTTAAATTTCATAGCAAATTTTTGCCAAAGTATAATTTTATATGGATTTTTATATGGACGGAGAAATGGATAACGTACTGTGCATGTAGAGCGTGAAACATAGCACTTAGAATATGGAACAATGTGACCTAGCAAATGAACAAGACTTCATACCTAACTATTTTGTTTAGTCAAATAACTATTTTGTTTGTACTGACTACCATACAAAAAGTAAATGACATTTCACATTTTATACACAAAAAATAATCTATTACAATTGCTCAGTTATTTTGAAACAAATATATAACTTAAAAAATCGTTACGCCAACAAAATGGAATGCATTTTAATACATTTTTCATTATACATTTCTTCCAGTCTTTAGCACAACATTTTTTTATCTTTAACTTATAATCAGTGAGGTCTTAAGGTCTTAAGCAGCTCCATGTAATATCTAAACAAGGGTCTCGCCATTAGATTGCTTGAGGGGAGGGAAGGAAGCGGGGCAAGTTGACGTATACTGGACGGGAAAAATATGTTTTGTAGATACAGTTAAGAGCACATGAAGCTTTTTACCTACACAACACATACTTTTATTTAGCTTACCTCTGCAACATATGGATATACTAAAAATGGTATAAACTTCGATGTGCGCAGCTCCATGAGCCTTGGACTGTACAATAAATAAAATAATTTGGGACATAATTGACACAAACAGTTTGTCTATGACAGATGACATTGGTTGCTTTGCATTTGGCCACCTTTTTGTACAGCTGTGCCCCGTCCTACCCTCCTTTTGGCGACCCCCTTGATCTAAAGTAATTCATAGGTCTCGTTGATTATAATGTAACTTTTAAAACAACAAACAAAATTCAATACGAAGGTACAGTGAAACGTAATTAAAGTTACAACTTAACGATAACCGTCAGCGCACATTTGCGACTTTCCAATTTATGCAAAGTTGTAATAAACTGAGTTGAGAAATTTTCGCTTCTACCCGCTACGGTGTTGTAACTACACACATAATATAAAGATATGTCATCTAGGGGAGGCTAGGACTATGTATAATTTCTTTTATATCTAATGTAATCGATAATTTGGGAGATTCTAACATGAGCAGCTATGACATGGCAACTTTGGGATACGCTTGCATTATTATTATTTCTATGTCGCAAGTGTGCGCTGATGGCGTTAAATAAAAACAATATATACTCATCATTGCGAGCATATCCGATACGTTTAGCAAGCGATCAAGGCGTGCGTGCGGAGTCCGATGCAAGGGTTCATGCTAGCGCCACGGGTCATTTAAACGAGAAAACAATCGGGCACCCGAAAAAGTTGAAAACACCTAAAATGAGAAAAAGAAACTGTGATATGAATACGAGCAATGTATGTACTACTTTTCAGACGAAACCTCATGTTTTCATATCCATTAATAGTACTGATTCTATTGAAAAAAATTGCATGTTACCCTATGCATATAGGAAATTAAACATTACTCGGTGTAGCAAGTAGTCATTTGAAACAAGTAACATCAACAATACATATTTCTGCAAAAACGATTAAAATAATTATTTAAAAAAATCGACCAGAACATAAGCAGAAGCTTATATTTCTTTAAGATGACATCAGAAGACATGGAGTTTCGTTTATCGAAAGGAAAGACACAGAACATGCGATGGTTTATGCTTACATACAAAATATAAAAATCCTCGGCTTTTAACATAACAAAAGTACATGCAGGTTGTAATGTGGAGTTTGGAATAAACGATAGAATATGTCAAGATCTCAATTTTCAGACAACATGCCCTAAATTCTTCAATCATTAGGAAATTGTTTTACATACATTCATTTACGTCTCTTGCCTACTGATCTACGAATATTTTCATGATTAGGTAGATATTATAGTAGAATATAAATAGCCTATAAAAATTTTAGTAGTTCGTTTAGAATTAGTCACACCACAAAAACTAGTAAATTTAAATAACAGTTAATACAGGCTTAAGTAAAAGGTTCCATACATATTAATAAGAGCGCCATTGAACGAAGGAGAATTATTATTAAAATAATCAACACAACACAACAAACTCATGATGTTTTAAGGTGCAGTACATTTAAAATTTTGTTATGAGAGTAAACTGTATAGCTTACCTTGATTCGGTTGCTTTTTGTCAAGCGATATTATCCCAAAATGAAATGACGTGTTCGCCCGATAATATCAAATATATACATCATGTTATTATAATTATTAATAGTAAAGCAGTGAACCGGCAATAGACAAAACTAATTGAACGAACGAATGTTATTGTCTATAATTACAAAACAGAGTCAAGCTTGTGATATAAATATTAACGCCAATTGGTTACATATTAAAATCAATCGTCTTCCTAGCATAACAGCATTACTGATAAGTAAGCAGGTATATTTTAAGGTGATATTTATTACAAATCGCTTTCGCGTGTAATCATTTCAGGGGCAATCGTAACTCCTTAAATGCGTTCTGTATAAAACGAGATTACGCCTTATTAAATAAAGAGTCAGATAATTGTAATGTGTATTTTAATGCGTATATTTGAGAAATAATACTGATACAGTATTCCGATCATTCACCAGTCAAGTGTTGCATCAGTTTGCATACTAAACACACAGCGTATATGTTAGCTTATATTGATTTGACCTCCATAATTAGTTTATAATAAAACTTCAATCAGATGTGTATTTTACAATTAATGATATTTTTAAGAACTTATCGGCGTATTCTCAAGGTTGTTGAAGTTATAGTCATAAGCTATTATCCCCCTTTTTGCTTTTTCCCGCCATTTCGAGAGATGTTAAAGGTAATCAATTTAAACACTAATTAATTTGACAACAATTCGAAACAAAGTCTTTTAAAATTGAATAATTACAAATGTGTATTAGTAAATTAAAGAGTGTTTGTATTTGTATGTATAAATGCATTAAAGGAGTAAAAGGAAAACAAATGCAAAGCGTATGACCGTTTCAGTAACAACTTCCGTAACATTAAGTTAACCAATTTTTCCTCTATCATGCTCAAATAACTATCGCATCAAAACTTTGAAGATTAAATATCTGATCAGTGCTCAAACTTTAATGATTTATGATAAGTCATGACAAAAGTACAAGAAGAATATGTGCGTTTGTTAAAATATGTGTTTAACTATTATTCTTGTGAATATTTAAACCGAATATATTATATCCGAATATATTATATCTCAAATTAGTTCTATATTTGAGCGACTTTATTGTCTATACATTTACGAAAACTTTCAGTACGTTATCCATACATGGATTATATAATAATATTCTGGTATTATTAAAGTCATTTTAATACGATTTAAATGAGAAACATGATAACCCAATTGAAATGAATTGTACAGTGTTAGGCAAAAAAGAAAATGGCAATAACTCCAAGATGGGTCCAATGATTTAGTGCAAATATGTGACCGTGCAAACTCAAAGCAAATACTGACACCCTGACATATTAAGATAGTTAGTGACAGCTTAACTACTTGCTTGCGAGCCAATAATACAGATTAGTGTGCTTTTAGTATAAGTTATAAAATATTTTACCCTTACTTTTCCTTGAAAAGATTATCCGATTCGTTCATAGTTTTCCACCTAAATCAAGTGGTTTTTTTTTCAACTGCATATAAAAATAAAAACAAACCAATAATGATGCCAGTATACTCATTTATTTCTATTCCAAAGTGACAGTTGTGTGACAATCTGACAAATTGAAAAATGCACTTTACATAAAGACAATTTTCTTGGCAGCTCTACATCTCAACACAGACGTCACGAAATATCCTGTGACATATTTCAATGTGTGTGTATAAAACATATATTTCATCTATATATAATAGGTACTATATACTAATTTAATACTTGTACCTCGATTCACATTTCGTTTCATATTGTCTCTGAATATATCCATGGTAATGTTATTTATATCTTAATAATATAGCCTCTGACTAGTACGACATCAATATTTTTTAAATATTATATATTTGTGTATATTATTAAACATTATATTTGCGACAGTGCGACGCTTACCAAAAGCCACCAAGTGTTAGTGCCGATCGTATGATTCCCAACATTGTTATAATTTAGTTAGATGGTAATTTAATTCCGGTGATATAATATACAGAACATAATGTTACCATATAAAATATTAATTATGGTAAATTTTTACGCTAAATAAAAAAAAACTATCAAAATAACTAATACGTAGAAAATAGCGCTGTAGCCGCTTAAAACGTAAGCTTATCAAATGTAGTAATAGTATATCGTTGACACATTTATGAATAATCGATGTTTAAGGAGTTAAATATACTCGATGTTATGGTAATCGATATTATCCACAACGCAACAAATATATCATGCGCTTATTATAAAAAATGGGGTTATATAGATGGCGCAATGAATGTGATCAACCCCCTACAAATACAGGAATGTACACAAGGACGAGTGAAATCTCATGTATCATAGCTAGCTAGCGATAATTATCTATTCCTAATAAAAATATTAAAGTACACACTTCATAAGCATGTACCGTCTTTTTGGTAATACGATTTTTAATTACATCTTAAAAAATTACTTCAAGTAATATTCCAATAGATAAAATAAATTATGATTTCAATGACCATGTTGTCGATGTGGGCGACTTTTTACTAATCTGTGATTCACACAAGACTTACATTAATTTAAAGCTCCGTTGTTTTACTGTTCTTGTAAATTCACTCATGTATTGCACTTGAGACCTTTGGACGAATCCCGCGTATATAAGAACTAATTACCAATCATCAAGTGAACGCTTACAGGCGTCGAAGCAGTATAATTCAACAATCATAATTATTAATAGAAAAAAAATTATAATGAAAGTAAATAAAAAAATAAGGAAAGTCAAATAAATGCTATACTACCTTCTCTCAACCGGCATTCGACATATCATTCAACATTATCTTACCTTTGGTGATGTTTCACATTGATGAATATCAACATTGGAATGTAAAGTATCTCACATCGTTCGTATCGAGTAAAAAAATAACCTTGCTAAGAAAATCAATTATTTGAAAATAATTATTGCGGGTGGGGGGAGAGGGAAAAAAATAAAAAATTTGAGTGTAAAAAGTCAAAAAATACTTGACCATTTTTAGCTCGAGTCGTAATTATTGCAACTGAACATAACAATGAACCGTACGGTGGTGTGGACAACGGAGGCGCGCGACCACGTAGGAGCGTTTCGGACGAACTGCACGGCGATATTTATATCACAATATATTGGATGAGCCGCGACGAGAACTCTTACGATATGGTAGTGTAATATTTACTTGACTTCTTATTACCTGGCGAGCTAGTGGCCACAGATTGTTCAACTTTTTTACGCTCAAATTTGAGTGGTTGCTTGAGATTGACATTGTGGGACTCCGCTATCGCTGCCAGCCGCTCCAGCACGCTGCTTATGTTTAAGCGCATCTCAGGGTTCACAGTTAGGCAACCACCTGTGGACAATTGCGGGCATATCACACCATAAGTATGACGTACGTGCACACATTATTTATTAATAAAACATAGTACAGGTATAGAGAAAACTATAATAAATGACATACATGACATTTTCAAGGTTATTGGGATTCGAAACCATATGAACATGAAAAAGGTTTCAGTATTTTAATACAACGAAATGATTTCACCTTTATTTTTACTATACACTAGGATATAAATGAATCTAGCATAAATTAATGGTAAAATAGTCCACTCGGTATACTTACTTATAATTTCATGAAAACATTTGTAGCGTTGATCATTGGGGTTGAGGTTGTAGTTTCCATTTAATATAGCCAGTTTCGCCGAGTCCTCAAAAGGATGTTGCATATAACATAATGTGTATAGAATGCAGCCGAGCGCCCACACATCTACAGCATGATCTATTTTACGATTGTCCCAAGTGTCCAACATCTCTGGCGCTCTGTACATTGGTGTAGTAAATTGAGCCAACTGTAACATAAAATTAAAGCACATATATAGAATGAGGAATAGGATATGGAAATATTGAAAAAAGACAATCCTCATTCAACCTCATCTTACATAGTATAAGATCTGTAAGGTAAAAGATAAAAAGGGATGGTTGGCTCCCAAATTTGTGACTGTCAAGGGTAAGGGTACAGAAGGGTCCAGAAATGTTTACTAATTGATCACAGTCGAATATTTTCTTCATCTAAACCAACATAATAGAACAAACTTCATGTCTCCTTTAGTGGCTGGATATATGAATAGTAATAGGTTTCTATAAATGTTTGAAATATTACATAAATAAATGAAAAAATAAATTGAGTATAATCTATAAATAAAGATGACAATTGCATACTTACATTTTCTTCTAACATATTTCTCTGGTTAGCACTCCAAGAAGGATTGGGTGCGTAAACATCGGTTGTTGCAGAACCGAAATCACATAATTTTATTGTACCTAAAACATTTTATTATTTTAA
>DWFV01002254.1:0-10075 GCA_018246775.1 Parelbella machaon machaon | reverse complement strand
ACGTAGATGAACCACGCCAGTTTTATAAGGATAGATTTTTGGCGCGTCGTGCTCTCTGTCTACCCCGTTAGAAACCTGGCGTGATGGAAATAAACATCCTTATTAAACAGCATTCGTTTTGAATGCTCTTTGTATGGATATTGTCATAACGCTTAAATCTTTACATACGTAAGAAAACAAAATATATCAATGTATTTTTAATCTATTTAAAAAATGGAGTTATTTTTATGTTAAAGGACAATATTTTTTTATTACGATTAATGTACGGGCTGTATGAAATTTTCGTTAACGGAATATTTCAAATATACATTTACAATAATTATATTACATCATATACTTATGATATTCCGTAATTATCATACAATATATATAATAACTCAATTACTACCCCCCGTTTGTATCTGACTCGGTGTTTAATCTGCGGTAGAAATGTGACGGTACTGTATGAACCAGAAGTGAGAATAAATCTAAATATTGTATTGTGACATAAATCAATAAATCGACAATAGATTAAATAGGTTACAAATGACGTAATAATTATGTCGAAATGAACACCGAATAGTGATATTTAATATGTTTGTTTTAATATTTCTATTTAAATATATTTGGTGAATGTATAAGTTACTAGCGACATTTATAAATTAATTGCGTGTACAAAACTAATGATATCGGTGTTTCTTTCTTATATTTAATACAATGTTTATTTATATTTATTCATTTATTTATTACCATAATATTGTTCAGCTTAGTATCTACAGTGTTTGAACTGGTGAATGTAATATTCTAGATAAGTATTTTAATTTTAATGTCTGCTTTTGTTTGTTGTAAATATTACACAAAAACAAATTAACATCGTTTAATAACTTTTTTATATAAATATGTTTTAAACATATGACTGCTAACGGAATTGATGAAGCAAACATGATGGAATAGTTTTATAAATATCCGCAAAGAACGCGTAGATGTCGCCACTTTGTATGCGTAAGTGGTGGGAACGTTAAATATTATTTTATGTGCTGTAAAATCTTATGCCAACTTAAAATTTATTTGCCTGATTGTATGTTCCCTTGGATATCGGAAACTGAGTAAAAATAACTCAGTTATTTTTACAACTAACTAATAACTTAAGTTATTTTAATAGTTTTGTGCTAAAATATGACCTAATTTGCAGACTAACATGGCCGTATGTAGAAGAACGGATACAGTTTAAAATGTAACATGGAGTATTTTTATTTTTATTTTCACGGTAAAAAAATTTCGTACACGTTTTCAATTAAAGAAAATTACCAAGAAACTAGCGCGCTTGTAGACGTCCGTTTTTTTTTATCGGACAACGGACCGTTAATAAACGGATACCCTTGTACACATTTAATTTTTTACCGGATGGATATTAGCTTGAACGGTCATCTATTTGCGCTAGTTTTTAACTGGTTGTCAAAATTATTTAAGAACGCAGGGAGACGGCACCTATTTTACGGAAAATCGGCAATACGTCCGGCAGCGTCAACACGCATCAGTACACTGACGTGGATGACCGCTCTTTCTTACGCCGGACCGGTGCCCGTCGCGCCGAGGGGAAGCGGTGGTGCATCCGGCGTAAATTGTCCGCCGGACCGATATCCAGTGCATGTACACACATTCATTATAAACCATACACCACCGCGAATCTGATAAAAAACACGGTCCGTTATCCGGTGAAAAAAACGGACGTCTACAAACGCTCTAAGAGGCTTAAGTTCCGTAGAATTAGTTTTATAAAGTTGAAATTGGATACCCTTCTATGACTTTATTGTAAACAAATACCTGGTATTTACTTTCGGAACCAATTTTATTTTAATTCAAATAAAAGTAGAGCACTTTTTATTTTTATGTCATTTGACTTTGCCTCCAGAATTTTGGTTCGAACTCTCCTTACAAGGTAATTTGCATTTTTAACTGTATCCTAACGGTAGCCTAGCTTAAAGGTCCTTAAGCAATCTTAGGATACCTTTAGGTATCTTTAGGACCTTTAAGATAGGATAACGAATTATATATAACTATATACATACCTATTTATTGAAAAATACCTGATTGAAATACATAATAGCCTTATTGAAGGGATAGCGATAGTTTGTTATTAACTCAAAACAAACCTTTAAAATGTAGGTATTTACAAAAAATAGTATGTACATAACTATAATCTTTTAAACAAAATATACCTACTTACCAGGAATTGTTTTTGTAATTCGTTCGCGCGGCACCTAGACTTACAAATTGATTTGTACGATTCTTAGGAAAAATATTTAAAAAACGCAAAGATTATATTCAAATCCTTGTTACATGTAAAAATATATTCTTCTGTAAAGTACAAAGTGAAACTGTGAACTTTCATGCAATTGGATTAACAAATACGTGAACGAACGAATCGTAAACATCACCGTGGCAATAAACATGTGTGAAAAAAAGATCGCTTTGATCTCGAGGTTAATATACCATATTGATTCCGTTTTAACTCTGCTACTAATGTGCTTACAGATTGACTCGGTCTTATTGTGTTTATCCAGCCAAAGGAAAGCTGAGTATGTACTGAGCTGTTTCACGGCAATTTCACTCACTCACTCGCTCACTTCATGACGCGAGTGTGAATTAATAAACACAGCGAATAGTAAGATGGATTAACTTATCTGTCTTGACAAGCTTCCTTCCGCTGTTAAATACTGCATTGAGTCTCTTGATGGACCTTTTAAAATGAGAACGGCTAAGGTCATGGTCAACTTTATATATCTTACACGTACCTACTTTGAAGTTCGCTGCTGAAGACCTTTAATCATTCACTATCATTTTACTTCATCAGTTTAATTAGCGATTTTATGTTTTATGATTTTATGTATTCGCATGGGCTTAAAAAACATAATTTTGTTTTATTCCGATAGCATAAAGCAATAAACGACCATTAGGTACCTACTCGTAAGTATTGTCTATAGAAAGTTATCATTTAGTTATTTATTTCTCTCTTTATTTCTTCATACATGACTAACATTACAGGTCCTTAGCCTAATGCGTTAGTGGTATAAAATTACGATATCAATCACATTACAGATATTATTATATAATTTTTATACTATTCTATGTTCACAAGTAGAATAGAATCATGAAAGAATTTAATTGGTTGCTCCTTATAAACATTACACCAATACCGATGATTAACAAAAAGTTACCGTGAATAACAAAAAGAGTATTGGGATAATAATACTCTTACATATTTAGCATCTTTATGTAGTTCCACGGATTTCAATGTGATCACAAAATTAACGTTACACGACGTTACATTTGTCTTGACAAATAGACGTAACGAAGTAACATTATCGAGAACATTTAAATTAATAGATACATCAGCACTATATAGACTTAGATAAGTAGGTTTCGAAGCGCTGACCGGTCCCTTGCTCCAGTAATAGGACACCTAACCTAACCATAATATAATTTAATATATACGTACATATGTACGTAAAAAAAGTGTTCATCCTTCTTTTTAAACATATTGTACACAAAAGAATCTCAGAATTGACATTGTTTAAGATTAAATAGGAAGTGCAAAACGCTAAGATGTATCTTATATAACATTGTCCACAACATATACATTAAATTAAGTAAAGCAAAACATTCATTGTACACGTTTACGCTGTGGATGTCAAACATAATAGTCTATAGTCAAACATAAGCACAGAGTAAACATTTATAGAGATTTAAATGCTTTGACATAAAAACTAGCTCATCAGAATTCAGTTTAAAAACAATTACGGTTGAATTTTGACAACAACGCCAGTAGTACGAAGCTAATTAATAAACGGGAATATGGCTGTCGACAACAAAAAAAAACCAAAAGGAAAAAAGCAAATAGTAAAAACTATGAAAGAGGTAGAAGGTATGAGAGTTCGTTCGTAGCACGGGCTGCATTAATTATGCAGGCAGTCGCAGTGACCTTGACTTTGATCTTGAGCTGAGTGCTTTTGAACTTGAGCCCCCGTGCGACAACTGTCTTTAAAATCATACGTTGGCTATACAGCTGAATGAATGTTATGCACTAGATTGATAAGTTAGTTGCTAAACTTACATTTACATTACGGCCTTCAAATATCTCCGCACAAAGTTTTGCTTGCCTCCCGGAAGATATTTTGGAAATGCGGACCCACTCGAATAATTCTATTTCTCGAATGTCAGCAAATTTGCCGAGAGAGAACTCTGAAGTTGAAGAACTCCGATTTGAAATGAGAGAAAGGTAGAAGTTATGTTTGCCCTAAGAATAAGAAAATAGAAGCGCAATTTGCCTAAGACACCTTCCTGTGAAATTCGTGGAGTAATTTTTTGTACAACAAAATAATGGTCGATACTTTATTATGTACTTATCCTTGGCAAATAATTTCTTGCTACATGTACATTAAATATTTAAGCATTCGTGCCAAATATATATCCAAGTAGGTATATTCATATTCGCAAAGACCTTTGAAACATGTTATACTTTGACCTTCGCTTTCCTAAATGATCTATTTTCATTATATCCCCTCCACCCTTCAATACATACATACATACAAACACATTCAAGTCTATCAAAAACCTTTTAATGATGCCTATTTCTCTAAACTGTTATCATAGACACAAACAAACCAGCTGAAGGTGTTTAAAGCCCTTCAGCTATTGAGTAGATGTACTATCGTAACGTCAGAATATAATATGAAACAGGCCCACGGCATTAAGTTGTCATCATAAATCATAAAAGTTAAGAAATATCTTGAAATCCAATCTATCTGTTACACGAAACTACTCCAATATTAAATTCGGGCTCAGATTCAGCGAGTTCCGCCTCTGTAATCCAATGGATTCCACCTGAATGAAAATAAATAGTTCACTTCGCTTCCGTCTACAACTCATCCATTTTATCTGAACGCGGAATCTGCAGCGCCTCCTCTGTAAGACGTGTTATTCGACAGTCGAGAAAGTTATTAACTATTACTGAAAAACGTGTTGCGCTGATATTCACGTAAAATAATACAAGTGTCACAATATTTTTAAAATAACCACACAGTTTACTGATTCTTCAGGGTTGGTTTAAAAAAAATACTGTCTCAGGTAGATTCAATTGATTTTCAAAATGGTAGAGATCTATCTCAAGTACTTACTTGTGATTGTCTTATATTATTATTGATATTGCCGTTACATATCAGATGTGCTTGGAAACAAATAGATAAGTGCCTACTACCTAGCAGTATCTACCTCTGTAGATAACTATATTGACCGGTTAGGTGGGTACGATAGTTTTACTGAATAAACTTCCACTCGCCCCAATGTACGGTACACCAGAGCCGGGATCTCCAAATGAGCATTAAGTATAGCAATGTACTCATTATTTACAAGACAGTAAGGACCAAAATGGCACAGAATAGAGACACGTGGAAAACTTTGGAGGAGGCCTTTACCCAATAGGGGTTCTTGCAGAGTGCAGACTAGGTAATAACAGAAAACTAACAAAACTACATTGGGAAACGACTAACACTAGTATTAAGAAGCAAACGAACTGTGAATTAACTGCAAGAAATAAATCGCTTTTTATTTATTTATTATTATTATTATAAGGACCACATTCATGTAAAATTATTAGAAGCACAGATAAATGCGTTTACTCGAGAGACTCTTTAGTACTTTCCCAAAAGGTAGGTTCTTTTTTTTCAAATAGATTTGCCTTATTTATTAACGCAACAGATGCAAATTGTTTTTTTTTCTTTTTTGTCAGTGACTGTTGATGAATCATTAATAATGATAAAGCTTGTAAAAGTTTAGGTTATTACAATAACTCATACTCTCTTTCAGGCTTTCTTTCTTCTTTATATCTATTTCTCGCTTATTTACTTTACTTTTGTTATAATCTTTGGCCAGTTTCTTTTATTTATTCATTATATGACAACCCAATATCAAATTAGGTACGTAGCGATATATCTTCAACTTGAACTTTTATAACATTTCATTATGTTTTTCGTAAGTCATTTCAAGTGGCATGCCCGGTTAATCAAAATTTCGTGGCGTTAATTAATGATTTGTTTTTAATGGTTTCGTTACAAATTATTACACAACAATACCAGATAGAACTAAATCTATTTGTTCAATCAAGTAGATTTAACTCGCGAATGTTTTTTGCTGCGAGGTCGCGGTGTACTCGCGTGTTGTTTCAGTTTAATAATTCAATTACAAAATGCAAAAATAATGCAACAAAATTCATACTGCGTATAAGATGCATCATCATCAGCAATCCCTTTTTCATTCTACTTTTGAAGCTGAATGAATCATAAGAAGGACCGCAGTCCACAGTCTAAAAATGTATTAATGAACACAATTACAATCCCAAATAAATCCACGTGGGAACAACTTATAGTGCATAATAGTGATGAAAAGTACATACATTCCATTCACATGAGTACGGCCGAAGCACGGTAACCCACATTGTCTAAACAATCCAGGAATAGCCTACAATATGATTGAGTAATAAGGAGCTAATTAGCGCACGTGGCCCCAGAAGTAAACATATCGGCAACGAGTGTAAACATGGGATACAGGCAGACGCGTAAATTCTTCGCGAGTTTCAGATAATTTGGCTGAATTATACTTACTGTCGTTGCATTGCCGTATGATTTTCGAATTTGTATACGATTGAGATCACGTCTTTGCTTTGTGTTAGACATGGTTATGAACATTCGAGTAATATGTGATTGTAATGAAATACCATTCAAGTGATCAAATTAAAATTTACAACATTAGTAATTTCAATATAATATTTAAATAGAAGCAGAATATTTTCTTTTGGCACTGCAATTTATAACCTACAAAACATTAGTAAGTAATTTCTTTAAAACACGTGATGTTAGTACGCGATATTTTTAAGCAAACTCATTTAAGGACGGCATATTTTATTGTGGAAAACCAGAATAGAAAGCGGCGGAGCAAAACGCAGCTGTCCAATTGAAAAAAACGCCTCCTTTTTGGAGTTGTTCGCATGAAATGGAATTCTCTATTCCAGCATTGCACCGCTGCGGAGTAATTCAAAGGCAACAGGTTTCAATTGACCGGAAAATCCTTTTGATATAAAATGCCACGAACTGACTTTTGTTGTTGATGCGCATAATATTTTAGGAGTATTAAACAAACAGTTTCCAATTAAAAGCTTTTCAGTGCAAAAATAGAGAATACTCTATTCTTCAAAACAGAGAATATTTTTATTTTTAGCATATTATTATATTTTCTCTAACATGAACATATTTAGATGGCATATTATAAACCAGTGGTGATACAATAATTAAGACATCAGCCATTCCTTTACGAGGTCTGGGATCATTATCCCGAAATCTCTGGAGTCAGGGTGTTCTGGGAGTAATAATATTAAAAATGAACATTATTGAAGGTCAGAAAGAGAACTTTCCATGATATTGAAGAAAATTGCCTATATACCTTCCACGAATTATAATAGAAGTCTGTTTTTAATAGCAAAACGGTGAGTTGATAATGATTATCCCACTGGTGTCCATGGATCTCATCCTACAACCTGGGGGGAGCGATCCAGCGAGGATTTAGAGAGGCATTGGGCTCGTAAACACTCGACCTGTCGGATGCTATTAGTCTAAATGATTTATAGGATACGAGAGAGAAATGGATTTTTTTAAATGTTTTATATTGCTGACTGTACATTTATGATGAAAGGCCCTCGACAGTTACTTTACCTGTTCAAAACCAGAGATTGAGTTTAAGAGGACACGGGAAACATTAACTTATTTATAAGGCCAGTTCTTGATAAATTACGTCCCGCTTTGTTTTTGCAATCCATACCCACCTTGAGGGTGATTCATGAACATCTCTGGCGTTATACTCTTGGAGGTTAAAAAAATGAAATTTTACACATTAATAACTCAACAAATATATCCAGTTTGTATTCCATCAATATTGTTCATGTAATAGTATTGTATTGAAAATATTATAAAACGTCACTTCTTCAGTCAAAATTTTGTTGATTATTAAAATCAATTTACACCCGCCTAGTTACCTAGGTTCTAAATTAATTTAATCTACCAACATTTTCCAGCTGTATTAAAGATAAATAAATTCTTGACTATAGATGTAAGTTATTTAATTACAAGAAATAAAATATTTGCCAACAATCCGCATATAATAAGGATGTATGTTATAAATAGAATACGTTTCATTATACGCGTAATATCACACAACGAAGAAAAATTACTTTTTGTTATGTAATGGATTTTCCTTCTTTGAATTTAATTTTTTTTAATGAATGGTGGCAACCCTATCCCTGACACAATTTATTTGATTACTTTATTTTCCAAACAATAAACTGTATGCACAACCTTGTAGTCAAAATAGAAATTAATATCGTTGATAATAAGCAAAGCATTTCTGAAAAACATAATGATTTAACTCGTTCATTAGTAGATAGATATTATTTTAAGATATCTGATAAAAAGTAGTCCGTTCTTAAATTATTTAAAGAGATATATTATAATAAAATTTAATAATATTTAAAGATTATATTTAATGTTATATTTAAAGAGAAAATTCTACAATTTCCTGCCACACCAGTTCGCAAATTTAATGCATATCATTCTCTCGAACTGAATGTGCCCACTGGGTGTTAATAGTTAACCCGTATTCACATTTGCTTTACAGTTGTAGCATTTTTTTCATGTAGTCTTTAAAATTTTTAAAATTTTTGAAAATGGTTTAAAAGAAAAAAAATGTTAAAAAGTTACATGACAATTACAATGCCGGAGTCATCCACTGAAGCCACACACGTGTCATGAGTCACGGGCAGTCATGACCCCTCTTCCCGATTAATCGTTTAATAGACTATCAACCGTATATCTGGGTCACAGTTAGAAATGCATTAATAGCATTACCTACTTTAAATGATTAACGTAAAGAGAATTAAAGTATTTACGGATTGAACCTAGATTAAAAATAAGGTTACCGACTGTCAGTGACAGTTAGTGTCATTACGGTTACCGTACCTATCGATTTCTTTAATAAGCAATGTTTATTACTAAAGCATTTTATTACTAAATGTCTCGTGAGTGTTTATTCACGTGATTATATATGTACCCGCTTAACTAACGTACATTTTTCGGGATAATTTTAAATGATGAACATTAGAGTTCTCCAAAAAACAGTTTTCTAAGGCGCGTGAAGTCTGCCAATCCGCACTTCATCAATACGCGGCATACTATTAGCTTTACCTTCTCATTCTGAGGGGAGACCCATGTCAAACAAACGATAAAAGGATTGGAAAAAGTGAAATCTGCTTTAAGCCGTGTACCTCTCATAAGAGATCAAAGCATATAATAATCACGTCGATAACTTCTACTCCCAATTCCCGACAAACGACTAATTGTTTGTGATTGGATAATAGTATAATTGAATCAAGGATCGCGCTCCGGTTGACTAACCAAATGGTCAATTGTTAGTCATTGCACTGAAACGTGTGTACGATGATTGTGTATGTATGTGAAACTTGTTCAATTTCAAAATATACAATGGTGGGAGTATTGCCCAATTTAAATTTTTAAAGGTCAACATTTTCAAATAAAAATTCGTACTTGTTCCTAACTCTCATATTGAAATGGAATTAACTTTGCACAGATACATTTAGTTGGTGGAAATAATTACCAAAAACTGTTCATCATATGAAATACGAATATTGATAGGTCAGAAATAAATGGTATTTAATTCCAATCATTTCTGTTTGCATTTTAATCAATGCTATGTATTGATGTAATGTTACATACGCATATAGGTAAATGGTACATGCTCCACACTTTATTAAAAATTAAATATTATATCGTACACACTAAAAACAATATCAGGACCACATGATTCGCTCTTCACAATTTTGATTGTACAATTTTAATATACATATCTGCAGTATTTAGGATAAAACGTAGCAATATCAGTGCAGCAGTGATAGCCTCGTGGTTAAGAATTCGGCCTCTCACTCCGGGGGTGCTGGGTTCAAATCCATGGCGCGCACCTCTTTACAAAAGTGCGT
>DWFV01002253.1:0-10076 GCA_018246775.1 Parelbella machaon machaon | reverse complement strand
CATAATGTTATTTATATGAAAAAATCATTTTGGATTTATGACATTCTTATCGTCGTATTCTTTTGAAATGCAGGAAGATTTATTCTATTGGATAAATAATGTTGATACCATTAAGTAAAATACATAATAATATATTCTTTCATAAAATTCTACGTCAACAACCCCTTTATTGTTGTCAGGTCGAAGACGGGTCTTTTGAATGAGAAGGCTATAGCCTGCCAGGCTGGCCAAAACCGCATTGGAAGATTAGAGAATCAGCTCCTAACAGAATAAACAAATTGAGCAGCAAGGGTAGATAAAAATCTAGAGTAACAGGCGTCAATTGCGAGGTGCCTACTGATAAGTATGTAATTGTTATCAATACCATTTATAAAATCAATCAAAGCGCGGATATCTGGCGCGGTAATTCGGTCTCGCTCCGTCGTAAAACTGGTGCCATCGTCAGCATTGTGAAAGCTTTCATATCAATTGAATCCATTAGCTGAACACACAAGTCCTGTCTGTCTATTTGCTCATCAGTTTTTATCATTGGCCAGTCCGTGTTTGTTCGATCGGTCACTTCCATGTTATTGATGGGCCGTTCTCCCACAACGACACCATTGCCAACTGTTATCGCGCGTTTCCAAAGCAAATCAACACCTAAGCACCCGTAATAAAGGTTCGCCAATTTGTGGTCAGACTGAAAATATTTCGTCACATTCGATATTATGCTAGACGAATCGCTGTTTGTATTTGTTTGTGTAATTTTCCTAATGTGTTTCAGATTTAAGCAAATGTGACCGTTTTATCGTGACAATCCCATTTCGAATAAGGTTTTTCGTATCGTATTCCTATAAATTGCTTGTTGTAAATAATTTAAAATAATCGTTCTATAAATTACAATTTAAATATTTGGCGAGTTGTGCAGTAAATTACTAAGGCAGCCAAATAAGAAGCGCATGTCAAAATAAGATATACATATGAATCATCGTCATCATCATCAGCCTGACGCAGCTTTGACGCAGGGCATGCAGGTAGGGGCACACAAATATACTATATATATATAGGTAATATAAACGAAAGGAACTAGCTTATATACGTTAAGATCGAAACTATCACAGTATTATGTTAAAGTTGCTTTAAGTTTTCTCCTGATATGGAAGTGGAATTCTATTTAAAACAGGAACCCATAAAACAGGCTTGTCCTATCTACCTGTGCATGTGCCATTTGTCCATTCGACGGCACTTAGCTTAACAAAAACTGATAGTTGTAAAACAAAAGAGGTTAACAAAACCAAAGTAACAAGACCGGGCCATTTGGTACAGAAATAAACTAAGCGGTAAGAATTAACAGGGATAAAGGATTAAAAGAGTAGCCGATGCAGATTTATGTCACGATGATTGCAATCGGACCGATTCTGCGTGTAACAGGCACTTTATTTATTCCTCCGCGGGAACTGCGTGAACGTTGAACTTAACAACGAAACAGAAAGTAAGTATTCTTTCGATACGAGTATGATTGTCTTAAGCGATTTATGTTGCGGCTTTTAATGTACTTTGGATGTTCCCGCCAAAAATATTCATCCTACGCCCGCTTAATGCATGCCACTCAAAATTGTTTATCAACACACAACGGTAAAAAAACGCAAGTTGAATCGGGTGACGAAGTAAATCGTAAAGGCACTCAAAAGGGCCACAATATGACAGCTATTTCCCATTCATTGCTACTCTATTTACAGGAACGAATCGACTGAGGTTTATCATAGCGAAGTCCTTTCAGACAACCCTTCCCGCGCTTATCTGATAACGCAGTGAATGCGTGCACATTTGTCGTCTGCGCGACACTCACTCCACACTGTCTAGTGTAAAAATTGTCAGCGAACACCTAGATAGAGATCTGCCATTTGCGGGCGTTAGAGGGGTGATCTGCGTTTGCTTTATGGACACCATCAAACAACATATCTGCTCACTTCTCTTTGTTATTTCAACTTAACAGTTTTATGGTGTATTGTATATTTTTTGCAAGTATTAATTTATATGTTATTTTATTATTATACCATCAAAACAGGCTAATTATCAAGATAATCAAGAGTAAATTATCGCTCATCTGACCAACATAATGGTGCGGAGTCTGGAAATGTACCCAGGGTACAGCAATAGGCTCACCACCCATTTCATGATAGGACGAAGTACCTGGTAAAATGTGGGAGTATACTACACTCCTCTCGTTACCTTTTCGGGAATATACAAGCGTCATGTTACGTTTTTAATGTAATGATTTCTAAATAATAGCATTATGCAGGCGGCGCCAGAAGGCGTACCGATAGCCAGATAATGGAACCAATCTCGTATATAAAAGCGTGGATACATTATATCGAATCGAATGCACCAACTAAAATGCAAGCCGTTCTGCCAGTAACACCTATCAATTCAGCCGAGGCGAACCAGGCAAGTGATTGCTGTAATTTCTATAAAAAATCAACGGTAAGGTTCACCAGACACATTGATTCGAAAAAAATGTTTCATCAACAATAATTTTATTATCGTAATAACAAAATTACGGGTTAAAAATATGGAAGTGCGAATTCGAGTCTTAATCCCAACAGTTTAGGGATTTCATTCCCTCGGAATTAGGTTATATGTCAGGGGGAGAAATGGTACCTTTGTTGGCCTATAGCATTATTATTTCTCATTTTGTTTTGTTTATTAATACAATTGGCTCGAGGCGCAATATTGATATTCATGTTTGATGATGACTTGCGCCGCGAGTTTTCTTTCCAACCTCCTCTGTATTTTTATGAGTTTTATATTATAACAATTGCGTTCCCCGAACCTTTTGTTTGAGCGCCAGTGAATTGTATAATACTTAGTGAATAAATTTAAATATTAAAAAAATCATTATAGCTCGCGAGGTAAATATTAATTTTTATATTCAGCACAACAATTTGTTTAACGACCGAGAGATATCTCCTTACTTCTAATTTCACCAACATATTTACGAACACATGTTACACGAATACATACGGGTGTCCATAGTTCACACAGCGTTTCTCATGGAGAGAATGGAATGACGTGTATATAAATAACTCGCAGAAATATCAATTAAACAATTTTGCTGTCCGAATGGAATCGTGTGTAATGATAGTGGGCCGGGCTATAACTCAGGCGCATCTGTTCTAGGGGTATTTGCCAAGGCACGACATGCGCTTGCGCCGGTGCGCAGAACACAAGTACTCTAGTCACTCCTGCCTCAACATTTGCACAGATTCTACTTTATACAAATTATTGCATATTTAAAATCAATATTTCACAGTAATATTTCGTGCTCTCTGCCTACCACGTACTGGGTTTGGCGTGAAGACATGTAATAAGTATTTCACAACTGAGTCCTTACAATTGGCATATTACTAAGTTGTGTATGAAAGTAGAAGCAGCAAGCTCTGTAAGGATTGAAATATTTTGCACTCTGTGCTATTTGCCCTCCCCGCTGCCACCTGGCGCAATAAAATGACGTTTTTAACCAATACCACTGAACCTATTTTAAAAAACTAGTTTTTGAAAGCCTTGGTTAATTATTCTATTTCTATCCAAACCAAAAATAATTTCTGATATTAGCCGTCTACCTACATAATATTTTGCACTTAATGTTAAATAGACTACATACCGCCTTTTCTAATTGCAATAATTTTACCTCATAACGTGTACGCGATGCAAATGTATCACGCATGGTTATAATGTAGTAGGCAGGAGCTAGGGTGCAATAGCTCGTAATAAAAGTACCCACTTGATCGGAGCAGAGAGTTAATCAATGTCGGTTCGCCCAGAATCGATTCGAGAGAGATATTAACTAATGCCGATTATAGTATTAATCTGTCGGCCTTCTTGTTCGTTGTCTTTTAACAATATATGATAGGTTCATGTGTTGATTCCAGATTTTTATTTCATGTGGTACGTATCGCGATTTTAAGGTATTTTTGCGCATATTAAATGAAAAAAAAATCTATGCAGAAGATTTGTAACTGTATTGTTTATTTTTGTTGTTTTGTATATATTAATGTAATTGTTGGTGTAGTTATTTATACATTTTTCATAGATTAATCGAGCATGGTTTTAAACAATTATAAAAGGTATTAGCTATTGACTTACCTTTTTCATAGCTGATCTGTCGTTCCTGTTGGCGTGCGTTGTCAGCAGCGACCTTAAGCAGGCCTTGGATATTCCGGAGCAGGGTCTCGGTGGAAGAAACCAGGGTGTCGGCGGTGGGGTCTACGGGTACCGAGGGCGGCGAGCTGGTGGGTGCTGGGTAGTTCACAGGCGCGGGTGACGTCGACGCTGGGAGATCTCGGTCGCCATCGCTCAGATCTGCTCCTGCCCGACAGGTACACATTTTAGATTTGATATATTATAACTAAAATGGGAAGAGAATTACATATTTAATTACCAACCCATATCGTTCTACTGTTGGTCACGAATCTCCTCACAGAACGAGAAGGGTTAATGTCGTTTGGCTGGATCTCTAGCTAAGTTGGAAAAATCCCACAATACCAGGACCTTGCAATCACTCGACCAACGACGCTGTCAGTACAACTGAATTTTATTTGTTTATCATTAATCTGTTTACAAAAATTATTGATCTCCATGTCCTTTCCACACATTTCTAATGCTTCACTTTTTCACTTAGTGAAAAAAATATTTCCCGTAGCAAATATAAGAATTATTCATTTATGTGATTAATTATTAATGTACACAAACAAATTGTGAAGAAATGAATAAAAAAAAATGAATGAATAGATAAATAAAAAAATAATTAAATGAGTCAAAAATATTTTCTAAAGGTCCTAGCAATACCACTAATATGGTCGATTTAACCCGTATTTAATAGCCGGCGAACACAACACGCTTTCTTTGGTGAATCTTTAGCTATTTTACTTTTAAGCGCAGTAGTTACACGCCTTTAATGATTTGCAACTGCACTGCTCGATTTATATACGATGTAGCGCACATAAATCATGCACTTGGTGTATCCGCTCCCATTAATTCTCCCGTAGGTCCGTATGGAGTTTCAGGACAAAGTTATATAGAACGTATAACGTTATTTTGGATCGCGTGCGTGTATCATTCCATTCACATAGCAATTATTATTGCTGGTACATCGATATCGCGTGGTGATCACCGGCTGGCGGCTTTGATGGCCTCCGCCAACCACATACACTTATTCCGATTAACAAAATTAATCATGATCGTACTTTTGAACGCTTCACGATTTTTATTGAGCGCCGTTAATCGTAATGAATAGCCGATCAATTATACTCACATAAATACTTGTGTTATCGCAACAACCTTACAAAAGTATTATGCGGTATTAACGCGTTTTGTTCTTATGAATATTTGTAAACGACTAACGGACAGTGTCAACTATAAAAAATATGTCATACAATTTTATTAATATCTGTGGTGTACATAGTAATGTGTATGGATATGTATTTGTTTTAACTCCATGTATGTATTAACTTCGCACGAGCAAGTTACAGAATAAGGCTCCATCCGAGCCATTCGACACCGAATGGGCTGTCTCTAACCGATTTATATGCTTCGTTTCACCATACCACCAGCTATTCCTTTTGCGACTGCGATTCAAGTATCGACGCAACATGTACCGCTTGTGAATCTAATTTCTCTACGTACTCATATATAACCTTTAGGAAGTCTGTAACATCGGACTGTACATGAAGAGAGTGATGAATGTAAGGTTCGCAAGAATGGATATATTAGACAATACTCTCATTCTACCCCGAAAAAAGAAATGGCGATATAATATATGATGTAAACATTATTAGTTTCGTTTAAAACAATATGGACGTGAAGCAGACATGATTATTTTGGTCCCACAGGTTGTTCGACACAGTGTCAATAGCGGACCGCACACATAAAAAAGAAAGTGTTACGATTGGCGTCTCTCACGGTCCGAAGTAATCTATCGATACATTTAATTTAACTGACAAGATAGTGAACGCTCATCACATAATGAAGACAACATCGTTTCGTCATTGTCGATGGCCACGATAGCACTTTCGACTTGTCACAACACCATCTTCCTAATAAGCCCAATTAACAAAACTCCACATATATTTCTCACACGAAAATCGACTCTTTTAAACATACGTTTAGTATTCAAAGCGAATCGCAACGACGCTGTGAGATATAAAACCTTATAAATGTGAAATAAAAAGGGGTCGGAAAGGGGACGGGCGAACGAAAGAAAGATGTAACTCACGCCGGACAAAGATCAAAGTTGAGTGACACGCTGGTAGAGAAAAAGCTTTTTATAATGAGGCTGTGGCAATCGTGATGAACGTGAATCACGTATCGACAGAATTAATTATAAATAAATATACGTTTGAAATGCACTGCTAATTGAACCTTCTAATCGTTTTTTCGGTCTAATTGCAGCGTGCCACAGAACGGCATGCGAGCGAATTTGAAATTTCACTTGACACTAAAAAAATGTGAAATAATAATTATGTTTTTGCCAACTTATATACTGCCTACCCATCCCAAAGTATGTAGTGGGCATACATCCTGGGCATAGATAACTGATAAATAGAATCGTAAATGGCCATATATAGACAAGTAAACACCCAAAAGACCAAACGCACAAACATTCGTTTTAAATGGAAATCGAACTCAAGCCTCCGGTTCAACAGAGTCGCTAACTACTGTCTGAACATAGCTGGTAGTTAAACGAACAATTCTAGCCTTAATCGTCATAATCTACTCGTTCCCACGGCCATCATGTATTTTGTATGTATATTACAATAACCGCGGTACACAATCCTCATTGTTTCGAGTCGGGTTGCGTTAATTTAGCTATTGTAACCATCCAGTATTTACATTTGTGAATCGCTGTTTTGACTTGCACCCTCGCGTAAGCAATTGTGTATACCTACCAATTCTCGTACGCACTGTTTGGAAATTATAATTGACAATCACTGCCTACCTACTCAATTATTGTGCTTTGTGATTCATTATTGATTTCACGTACATAATCCATGCAACAGTTGAAGATGATTAGTCATATAATGAATGCTAGAAAATTCCGTCAGGTTTGGTATGATAGAGATATTTGGCACTCAGTACCTTCTGCCTACCTTGTAAGAGTCGTGGCGTGAGAGTATAATAATAGCAATTAATGGTGAGTGTTATTTAGAATGGTTTATACCACGCGTGTGATTATACTATGCACAATTAACTTTGTATTTGTTCATATTATCAACAATCAAACAGCCAGATAAAAGTAAGTAGGCACTTTGGTAATTTATCGACGTAAACTAATAAACGTGTTCCTATGATTGATGATCTGTACGGCGATAGTAAACACTAAATTCATTAAAATATTAAATACATCAATAGATTCAATCTACAAAAAGCTGAAGCTAAAATGAGTGTTGGGATGTCATCGAAGAAATTATTGTACCATCCATCATTGGTGTTGTACACGTGTTTATGGAGTAACAGCGACATCTACCGGCGCAACTACTATACCTAGCCATACTTGAAATATAGTCAACTTTATATACCGATACTGGTCTACTTGTTTGAAGATAGTGTTGAATGTAGAGGAAATACGTCAGGTCTATATGGATAGATATATGTATTTGACGCTCGGTATTCTCTGTCTACCTTCTAAAGGTCCTGGCCTCACAGCATATTTATAATAATGTACCACAGTTTTAAGTTTTTTCCTTTTATTTAAGTAGGAATGATTTAGAAAAGCGTTTAGAAATGACAATATAAAATAATATTATTTATGGTAGTTAGAAATAATAATGTTTATTTTAACGTATTAAATTGAATTTCATAGTTATATAAAAGTCAGTATACAATTATAGTCGTACAATTGCATAATGCTTTTATTGAATTTACTTATTTTAAATATTTTATTCCATAAACATCTAGTAATATACACGAACATGTAAACTAAAGAGTACATAATAATAAAATAACATTGAACGTTTCGTTTTAAAGATCAATTTCCTGCCGCAAATCAATCAGTCAGTAAATCCATTAAATGTTCACCGTTTATTCTTGAGATTTTATGTTACTGCTACAAAGTATAGTCATAGAATGAATTTTTATACTTATCATTAAAATGTTCCCGTGCAGAGTAAAAAGAAGCTCGTTTTATGGCTGATAATTTCCGAACTATGAATGCTGAAGGTCCAGGGCTATTACTGGGTAATTTTGCTGAACATTACACGCTGAGTAAGTTCGCTGAGCGGGTGATACAACTAAGCTGGGTTAATAGTACACGCACGCTCTCATGTACGCCTGTGATCATATGTATAATATGGAGAAAAGTTAATTTATTGTAATTAAAATGTGGATACATTTCTTGAGAAACGAATCACAGATTACATTCTTCTTCTTTCTTTAATCTTAGCCTGGCTTTATGACATGTTGTTGTAGAAACAGTTTTATATTATTTTAATTTAGATTATATTCGTTGTATGATCAGATTAAATTAAAAAGACAGTGTATTTCATTGATTGGAGGTTCTTGTTAATACCGATGAAAAAATAGACAAATGTTTTTATTATATTCCACGACTATTTATATCTTGAACAAATTTAGCAATGTTAGAAAAACTCAAACTATTTTATGTTGAATTAGTATCAAGACTTGACACAACGTTGGACACATAACATTATATTTCTGGTTAGAGAAATTCTCGTTGTTACGTAGAGAATGCTCTTTTGTGACATAAATACGCCTTTCGATGAAAACGACAGGAAGGTTAGTTAGTGAATAATGTATTATACAATGAAGCTGCTTTGATAAAGACGCTTCAGTGAAAATTGAGACGCGGGAAAGTATATATCATGCAATTTTACATTGCGATTGGAGACTTACCGTCATCCTCCTCTTTGACGTTGTGGTCGTCTGTGTCGGATAGCGCCGCGTCGCTGTCGTCGGTGTGCGAGTGCGGCGACGCAGCGGCCGTGGCGGCGGAGGGCAACCGCGGCGGCTGCGGCGTGCGGCGCGACGCGGCCGAGCTGCGGCCGCTGGCCGAGCCCTCGCCGCGCTCGCCGCGCTCGCGCTCGTTCCGCTCTGCGCGCTCTCGCTCCCCGGACCCCGACTTCGACAAGTTCAGCACGGGACTGTGACCCGGCGATGATCCTGTCGACAAATTATGGCTCTACTAACCTATTTTCATAACATAACATCATAAATAAATAATTGGAAAACTTAATACCTTATTTCACAAAAATCATACAATATTAAATATTGTGTCAATATTTTTCAATTAAAAGTTACAAATGCTGTTTACCATTATGAGACCCTTCGCGAGCTTTGTCCATCGCTATGACACGTTCAATGTCTCCCCTTTCGTCGCGCAACCTGCAACAAAACAACATTTTTTCAGTCATCAATATTTGATTTCTAACAAAAAGATAGACTAATCGGATTTTGCTTGATTTTTAATTCAATAAGATCTGTTGCCATCGAGTTTGTGAATTGTAGGTGATTTTGGTATGTGATTTAGTATCGTTTTTTTTTTAAGTATTGCTAGAAACTGACGCATTAATAACTTAGTGGTTTACAACTCGGTATCGTACTCGCAGGGTGAGGGCTCAAATACTGGCGCGTACCTCTTTCTTTTTAAAATTATGGACGTCTTAAGATTAAATATCACTTATGAATGTATAAACGAAGCACTTAAGTAAATATATACAGTTAAAATTTTATAAACATTCATATAATGAGTGATGATCGAAGCATATCAGCTCTGTAAGGATAGATTCACTGTCAAAACACTTGCTGTACTCTGCCTATCTCTTCAATGGATGTGGCATGTTGTATATAAATATAAATAACTTCTGGAAATCGTAGAAATATTATCAGCAGACTGAACAGCCATGAACGCACTCCTGAGATGCCCCCCGGCGGAATGCTTTCGTGTTTATTGTATCACGACACTGCTACATCCGGACATTATGTCCGTCTTCAGATTGTAAAATGGTAGCAACATGCAACTATGTTATGCAAATTAATATTATATGTTATTTAACAAACAATTTTATTCAATTGTCTTTCGT
>DWFV01002252.1:0-10076 GCA_018246775.1 Parelbella machaon machaon | reverse complement strand
TAATAGAAGATGAGCATATTGCCATATACCGGGTAGAAATCCAAACTCCGAGGGTCAACTGCAAATTCTACGTTAGAAAAACTATTACACTATAGTATGCACCTACCTCAAGTTATTTCCATCAGCCAGAATTGACAAGAAGAAAATGAGATTAGGCATTAAGGAATCCCTTGTGACCCTTATTATAAGGTATAAGCACCACTACACCAACAAATAATTATATATTAAGCCTTAATTATTCGTATATTATTATTCAACATCAAACAAAAAACAATATCGCTTTTCAGAACTATATGCCTTCAATTTGAGGCATTATGTATTCTATTGCTTCGGGCATCTTTATCATTTATTAATTTTCATAATATTGAAGAGGGCCTGCATTTAAAGAGGGGCGCTAACTTTTAGGGCCTGAAGCGAAAAATTACCTATTCAGAAGGGTTACCAACAATAAATATTCTCAATGTAAATGGTAAAGATATTAAGTATGCTTTATTGTATTACAACCCTCTAGGGCCAGCCAGCAAAAGTAAATCTAGCGAGAGCGGGGAATATAAAACTTAATATGCATTGTCTGAACAATGTTGCAAAAAATATTTTCCCGACGAAGTAACAATTTACAAGGTGAATACAAGAAGTAGGTTCTTAACGAATATAACACTAACTTTCTCTTCTTCGTATCAAAAATCAAAGATCACTTAATCAGATATGACCGCTCAAACAAGACTGAAAACCTAACTAAAATTATTTAAAATACATTGTTATTCCAGCAAAATATATTGTTTTCGACTGCACAGCGATTGGAATAGTTCAATCGTTTAATCTAGCAGTTTTATTATGAATTTGTATAAACAGTAAGTTAAATAATGACCAACGTTTACTACAGTACATACACAACTAAGTACATCTAACTAACTCTACTTTACAGATTTTCTACAACGAATATTTTCTGAAATTCATAACACTACGGACTGAGATTTGGAGCTTATTAAACACTGCAAGCGACTTACATGTAAATGTAAACACAAATATGTGCTCAGGTGAGTGCGCGGAGAGGCACAAAGGCTGTTAGACTTTTTGCCAGCGGCTGCTTTAAGAGTTGGTCTCTAGAGTAACCAGTGGCACAGAAAGGCAATCATTTTTGGCTTTATTTTATGTTTATTTTTTTCCAGAGAACTATATTTTATATAAGGTTTGAAAGGTACACCGTGCTCTCTGTGAACGCCGTAAGGAATCTGGTGTGAAGATACATTTGTACGTACATATATTTTAATATAAATAAAATGTTTCGAATATAATTATAATATTAGTACTAATCGCAAGTAAATATGTCTTGCTGTCGTATTACTTAAGATGAAAAGAAAATATAAAACTAAATAAACTAAAACTTTAACTATTGTAATATGTAAAGTTTAAATTAACAAATCTCAATTAGATTTTTTACCAAATTATTGCAATTAAATTACTTACGAGTGGTTAAACAGTTGCAAGTTTTTAGACACACTTGTGTGGGTGTTATATATTTTACGTTCTAGTAATTTGAAAAAGGATTTTTGAATATATATAATTAAATTTGTACAAGATTAATTCTCAATTTTTAGACAGCGCCGACACGTTTTCTGGCGGGAGATCAGGAAGAAGGACTTCAGATAGAACCAAAAATAGGTTTATCCCAAAATATATAAGTAATATCATAATTAGAGCTAATTGATAATCGTAATCCTATAAATAATTTGATGAGTTATAATATAATTTGCTGAGAGTCGAGAAATCAGATACAAAAATGACAAAGATCAACATTAAAAATTGATCCAAATTTCGTCGCAAAATAAATTTAAACTATATCTACCTATTTTGTACTTAATTATTATTTACTTCAATGTTTTATAAGCAAACTTACATTTATTTTCGTGTAATTATTTACTATATTTATAAATAAACTTACATTTATTTTCAGTTGACGTAAGTGGTAAACCGTGGGAGTGTAGGTACTACAAAATTTAACCGAACCATTCGGGGACTACAGGCGTAATGTTACGTATTTATTTTCGTTTGGACAACCCCAAACGGCAATAAAAAAGAAAAAACCCTAAGTCTATGGACTCATCTTTACTCTATGGTACACTAGTTAGGTATAGGGTGGAGTGAGCGCGTGCAAGCTTACATTAAGTCGTACAAGGCATTAATGCACCAACGCGCAGCGATGCATATCCATGCCTCATCACGTAACACTTAGATCTTCCTACTTCCATTATTAACAACATTTTTTAATACTGCCAAATACTCAACGGGCTTAAAAAATTAATAACTACTTCTAAGTTATTGCTTTCTGAAAAAGATATTTCCCGAATTCTCGTGTTTATACGTTTGATTATCCATTTGAGCTACTTACCATATTCTTAATAGGCCTATTCAAATAGTTAATAGGATGGGCGCCTCTGTAACATTTAGAAAAAAACTTCCTCGCTGTATACCTACATAATTAAAAATAAGCTACCCTGCTGATTCAAAAAAATAAATAACCACTTCTTAATTATTGATTTTTCATAATGATATTACTGGATTACTCGTGTATTGATAGCAATTGATTGACTATTTGACCTGTTATATTTTTAATAGTTCTATTGAAATAGAAAGTAGGAGATGTGTCTATGTGATATTTTGAAAATCATCTTGCTTTCAGTACACCTAGATAGTTGAAAAAAAACACCACCTTGAAGAACTGCTTTACTTTCATATTACTAATTGATCAGTTATAACCAGTTGTCGATTGACAGTCGGGGAAAAATTGTTTCCTAATAAAAATTAAATTTCTGAATTATTGTAAGTTAATCGATCTAGAAGCTTCGATTCGTCTTTTGTTATAAAGGATTCTTTACATACGAGAATCTAATATAAAACTCTATACGATTGAAAAATGTTTACATATTAAAATCCTGTAATAAACAAGGCTCAATTAATTTTGAATCAATAAATATAAATACAGTTGCAACGTTTAAAGCATTAGAGGAACCAAATAAGGCTTCGTTAAAAAATCAGCACAGCTACGTAATTACGCAATTTATTAAATATTTACCTCTTTACATTCTTTTATAGGTGATTGTAGTGTTAAATTTAACCAACTGACTCGCACCTTTATAAAATACACCCCTGTTTGTTCCAACATCGAAATAATATGCCATATCTAATGCGTAATCAATGCATTATGAGATTAGTAATAGCTTGAAGATAGTTGCTGTTTAATATTTCTTAGAATAACAGTGACCGGCTTACACTATTTAGCTTACTATAGCTTAGAATTGTTACATCTATTCAAAATTAATATTAAACTAAATCGTCTTATTACTTAACATGTAATTAAGCAATTACGAGTCGTAAGTGTGTTGGCAACTGTAAGAACGAATACATGTGGTGTAAAGTTACGGTTTTCAGCCCATAAGTCAGTGCCGGATTAACCATATAACGAGAGTAGCTATTGCTACGGGCTCCGCGCAAGGAAGGACCCCGCCTACTCAATGATTTGCATAGTTTCGTCAGTTCACTTTGTTGATTTTTATTAAAACTATTCTAAATTGTCAGAGAAATATCATCTCTGACTTTTTGTAATTGCATACTGCCTGTATATTTTATAGGTAGTGGTCATGTGTACTATTAAAAACCAACAAATTGCAACCTATGGATGGCTAATAAATATATTGGATGTTGAGTTTTTTAACACTTAATAGTTATAACGAAAACTTAAGAACCTATGGCAAATCAAAACTCCTTGATAGTTTTTGCTAAGGACCTCGCGCCGGTTTAATCCGTTATCGCAATAAGACCATAAGAATCACATTCCACAATTATTAAAGTATTATGGGACATAATAAAATGTATGTAGGTATGTTATAGTCATATTTAAAACTGAGTTTTTTTCTATTTCTTTTTAATTTTAATTTACCATTGAATTTTTTGCGTAATTCATTGTTCAATTAATATCTTGTCTTCTATTTGCAATAATAACTGTATAAAAAGTCACAAAATTAGCATCATTCACAAAATTAAATAGTTAATAAGGATTCAGTTTCTTTTAAATAGTCATATTTTTACATTTATTTACTTATCGTATCGACCGTTATTTAATTTGAAATGTTATTAGTTACTGTTGTTTTAATAAGTTTTTGTAAGTGAATAGATATCGAATCTATGAACTCATCGGAGAATTTTAATATGTGGCTTAAACTACTTGTTGCATTTTTAGTAAACAACATTTTGAAATTAAATAACATACGCTTTAATGCTGCAAAAATATAAGAAGACGCCTACGATTCTGTGTATTATTATCTGATTGACTTCATAGACTGTGAAATTTGTCAACCCCCACTGTGTCATCATATTAGGCTGTTTCGTTAAAGTTACAACCTTTGTACAAAAGTAGAAGAGCCCAAAAAGAATTCAAGAGAATGATAATGTACTCATATGTATGTCAAGTATCTATATTTCAAAATCTCCTCATCATGTACCTAATACCTACCTACCTATTGTACCAGAAATATATAAATTCCAATAAAGTCACAAAATATTACTTTTATGCCTTACTACAATGAAAATTATCAAATAAATTAATATTTACGTGCAGTTTTTTTTAAACATACAAAATATTAGTTGAGCTGTAAAGAATAACCCCGAAGCTATAAAATTATTCATGAAAAATGACATTGCTGTCAAATCTGTCAAAGTAAGCCAATAAGAAGCAAGTGCTTGAAGACATCTCAAATCAATCAAATCTGTTTCCTATTGCAAAATCAAATCAACAGACAAGTACTTTGCACAATTCTGAATGAAAATATATACACAAGCAAAAATGCGCTTCGTAATCAAACAAACTGGTGTCGGAAGCGAAAGAATCGGTCATCTAACTAGATTTACAAAGTCCCCAACCTCAATTATCGAAACTCCAACAGCCGCTCTTTTTACTCAAGTAAGTTTGTTTTCCGGGAAATCACTTGGTTCTTAACACGTGCGTGACGGGTAAAATAAAAAGACAAATGTTTATTATTAGGAGATTGACTAAAAATAACTGTTAAATGTGTGCTTAAAGCTAATTAAAACGGTATATTGGATTTATCTAGAAATCTCAAAGCCTGTACATAAGAAAACTCAAACTTCAGTGTTTATATATTATTTAAGTAGATAAATATCAGATATGACATCATATAGTGTTATCACTAAATATGTAATTTTTTTCGATAAAATCTATTTGCATTTTTGGAATTAAATTTACAATATAACTTTACTAGAATTATTTTGTTTAGATCATCCAGCACACTTTAATATTGTAAATGTAACTGCAGATTAAACCCACACAACATACAACGTTTTTCATAACCATGTCATTAAAGGCTGAAATTTATAGCTATGTATTGTGGCATAGAGACTAGCTTGTAGAGATTAGAGAGAACTCTATTGTAGTCATTACATAAAGGGAGACAAAACTGATGAAAGGGGTCCAGTATGTAGAGCTGAGTGAGAAATCCCACTAAGGTGGAGTAAATGGTAGATACTAGAGAACTTGGGTCTTAGTTCTATGTGTGATACTACTGTGTTTACATCACATTGTAACTAAT
Source organism: Parelbella machaon machaon (assembly GCA_018246775.1). Classification (NCBI taxonomy): domain Eukaryota; kingdom Metazoa; phylum Arthropoda; class Insecta; order Lepidoptera; family Hesperiidae; genus Parelbella; species Parelbella machaon. The sequence continues at coordinate 4,473 of DWFV01002252.1, read as the reverse complement.
TTATGTTTCCTTAAAGTAATATGAGGCCAGGAATTATATTTGCCCATGTCACGGGCAGTTTCAACTAATCAGTCTAAAATAATAATATTTTCAGGGTGGCAGTGTAGTCAACTTAACAGCAGAAGTATTAGCCAAAGTTTTCATAAAACCTCAACTGCTGTGGGTGCCGATATCAAACTCAATGCAGCTGGAAAACGGTTTGAGAGTCCAAAATGAGGGAGTTGCTAAATTTGCTGGTCTCTCCGAACACTTCACATGTGTTACACTCCACAACACAAGTGAATCCACACCATCTGGGCACTTTGAGCAAAATAAGATACCTGTATGGACAAAGAATGGAAAGAAACTTGTCACAGCTGATAGGTAAGATTTACTGTACAACACTTGATGTTGATAGATAGTAGAGTCTTGCTCTATTCAAAGGACCTGTATAGGGAAGTTCTGGACATAATTTATTGCTCTATTGTGTTAAGATTTGGTGGCATTGTATAAGATGGTTAAATTTCATGGTAAACTCACTCAGTCTAGTGTCATGGATGTGTGTAACTCCTGAGGATCATGGTTGTACACTTCCATCCGTCCAAAGAATAATTCAGTGATCATAGTTTGTGGTCATTATACTTGCAGGTCAAGCTTTACCTTGATTTTTCTTTTTAACCTAAACCCACTTCATTTGGTGGTAGCTTTTCACTACTAAGTAATTTCCATTAAAATTAAACATTTTTTTCTCATTTGAGTAATTGTTGAGTTTATTGCTAAATTCAATTGCTTTTATAACATTTTCATGAATGAAAACAAATAATAAGAATAAAAATGAAAAACTCTATGATTCTTGAATTATCAGTAATCACCAATAGTGGTACTGAACAATAGTGGTGAGTAAAAACTATATATGTCAAGGTTCTTTACTAAAGAACACTGTAAAATGTGATATTTAAAAACACTAATAACTGCTGTACTAATAGATAGCCTTAGACTTATTTGGATATAAATGAATTGGGCATAACATCTGTTTTGAACAATAAAACCAGTTATGAATAATAGAACTAAAATTTAAAATTTCATGACAATTTTTTTTTTTTAATAAGTGAAAAAAATTAATCTCTTCATCTTTTACAACTCCCTTAAAGGAACCTATTGATGTTTTATTGATATTTATTGTGATACATGTGCTACAACACTACTTAGTTTAACCTTCACTCAAACCTAACTGCCCTGACTTGACTGCCTCGTTGCTCGAGTGGTTGCAAACGGAGCTCTCAATCGATACGTCCTGGGTTCAAATCCCGCATCGGGTACCATTGAATTGACTTGGAGTCTAGATTTGTGCCCAATGTTTGGCAATAGGTTCACCACCTATTCCATAGGATTTAAATATAACTGGTGAAATGTGGGAGGATACTACATTCTTCTGCCTACAACTTCGGGGATTACAAATGTGATTTTATGTTACTCTAACCTAAATCTTTACTTAAACTTTATCTATTGCAGTTTTCTATTTAGGTGAATAGTCTTGTGTCTAGTCTTGGTGTCTTGCAAGTAGGAAACCTCCGACAAGAACAGATTTTTTTGCCTAATCTATAGCTACCTACCATGTAGCAAGTTTTAATAGTTGTTTAAAAAAATTTCAGATACATGGATCTGATGGAAGTGTACAAACCTGATATGTATATGGTGATTGCAGATGGCCACACCTCGCTCAGCGACGGCAGGAAGAGAATAAAAAAATCTATAGAGAGGTCATACATGTGTCTAAATTGCTGTGTGGATCGACATAAGTCTTCTAATACATTGAATAATAGCGCTCTCATAGGTTAGTATTGTTTTTTTCATTACAAGTTGGCTATTTTCACATCAACATATTATTTTATTCATTATCTGTCTTTCTATCCATCATTCCGTTTAAAAAAATGGTTTTTATCCTCAGTATAAAACCATACTTAACAAATCAATTGCTTAATTATTTAATACATAAAAGACCATAAGTGGCTTAATTACAATTAGAAATGCAGCATCACACATGTACTCCCTGAAGTGGTAGGCAAAGGAGTTTTATACACTTCAATATTTCACCACTTATGTCATATATCCCACTATGAAAGCTTATTGCCATACAGCAGGCACAAATTCAGACACCAAATAACTATTAGGAATTTTAAGTTAGAAAAAATACTATAGTACTGTACCTGGGGGATGGGCCCAGGACATCTTAATCAGCTGTAGCTCTTTCAACTACTCAACCAGCCCGTTTAGGCAAATACAATTTATAAATTCTTAGATATAATCTTACATCTATTTATCTAACCCAAATCAAGATGAAGAGACCATATGAAAAAAGGCCTTTGTAATATAAAGCTTCACTTTGCTGTAGATTTCTGGTATAAATGTGCAAAATAGGATTTCTTTGTTTTTTGTGTAATAATCTGTATCATTCAATTTAGTCAGCAGTTGAAGTTGGTCACATTATTGTTTATACCCGTAAAGCAGACTAAAACATGAGGCTTAAGAACACAGTCAGCCAGTAACAGATTTGTAGCATGTAATATTAAAATACTGATATTACATTGTGCCAGTATGTCAACTTTATGAAATATAAGATTATGTTAGTTTAAGTGTCATTGGTCATAAATTTTTAATCCAAACATTTGTTTGAGTCAATAGTGTTTATTATCCCATGTGTGTTAGTCGATTAATTGAAAATATTTGAATCAGAATACTAATCTTAATATTTGGTTTAAGACATTCATTTTTCCCAAAAGATTAACAAACCAATCACTTACAGAGAAAAAAAAATCAAACTAAGTTTAACAGTCGATTTGTAAACCAAAAAATAAAGATGTTTTTAATATGATACTTGTAACAATGGTATCCTTCCTAGATTTTCTACAAAGCACAAAGTATTCTTGCTTAATCATTATAATACCAGTGAATGATTGCTACGCCTTCTCTGCACCCTCTCTCCCTTGATTTATAAGTCATCAACTATTTCAAGCCACTTTATATTTACTTTTGTGACATATTTTTTTAATCTACATTTCAGGTGTTATAGTGGGCACAGCCAATAAGAACCAGTATCAAAATTATGTGGGGAAACTTCTAGAACATAAGGAGAATTTGTGTGGTGTAACATTGCAGGGTATAACAGATGGCTCAGATGATAGTTTTAATGTGCCGCTGGAAGAGTTAGATAACGTTTTTAAAGAAGTTTCCGTAAGTTTTTTACTTTCATGTACCTTTCACTTTTATTTTTTTTTGTAATGTGTATATAAACATACAAAAGATTTTTCATCTTTGCTATAGATTCACTTTTCTGGTGAAACCTAACAGACTGATTTCATTATGTTGACCATACGAGAACATATATGATCAAAACATTGAAACATTTTTTTTGGAAATTTAGTAATGTAATATTATAATTGAAATGATAAATGATAAATTTTTTTTTTGTTAAATAGGATTCAAACAGGATGTGTATCTGTCCGGTTTAGTTACAATAGACTATTCACATCAAATTATTATAGTTATACTAACAAAAATCTGGTCCAATTCAGATAAGAGGGTATAGGGATAAAAACACAAATAAATACATGCATGAGTTGACTGTTTTTGTGTTTAAGAAACATGAAGCAGGTATTAAACAATTTAATCAAGTTTCCTGGAAAGCTTGTAACATATCTGTCTTACTTAAATAGTTACCATATTAAACAAGTGTCAAGAAAATATCTTTAATATGTGAAATAAAAATATTTATTTCAGGCATTGATTCCCAGTGATATGCTGAAGATAATTGAGGGATGTTGGAGTCCTACTGTAGTATTGGCTGCCATTGAACATGGCTGGGATTTGTTTGATGGTTCCTATCCATTGAAGTTGACAAAAGACGGTTATGCACTTCGGTTAAATCTGGACATTTCCTCAAGTGATGCAACACCATATTTTTTAAATTTAAATGATATGAAGTAAGTGATATGTATGTGCAAATAAATCATGAAGTACTTAAAATAATTCAAATATTCAGTTTATTTGATTCATGTTATTTCCGAAGTAATATTTCACTCTATCAATTTCAGATATAAAGAAGATTTCACACCGATTCTAGCCAGCTGTGAGTGTTTGGCCTGCGAGAAGCATACTAGGGCCTACATCCGCCACCTGCTTAATACCAGAGAAATGTTGGGCAATGTACTACTGAGCATGCAAGTATCCTTAAATCATTGATTTAATCAGGCCATAAGCAATTAATTGAAGGCTATAGCAAGCTATAAGCAAATATGTCTATGTATATTTATATAATCACATGAGGACGTTAGTTAACCAATAGCATGAGCCTGTGATGGTTGACTGACATATATGTATTGTATGTGTTGTGACATATATGTGTTGTATGTATGTTTGAGACAGTTAATAGTATGGAAGTTAAACGAATGTCAGAGACAGTCACTATAGTCTATTCGCGTTAAGAAAATAGTGACT